>JAQZBX010037142.1:0-23904 GCA_029593785.1 Cabassous unicinctus | reverse complement strand
CGATACTTCCTTTTTAAAAAAAAAAAAAATTCTGTTTATTTTCCATAGATTGTCTCCTTCACTAAAATTCTCAAGTAGCTTTTCAACCCTGTTCATAATTGTTTTCATTTCCTTGGCTTCTCAAGCAAATGCCCTGCAGTGGGCTGGCTTAAACAGTGGGAATTTAATGACTCATGGTTTTGAGGCCAGAAAAAAGTCCAAATCACAGCATCACCAAGGCGACACTTTCTTCCCAAAGACTAGGGTTCTGGGGCTGGCCGCTGGTGGTCCTTGGACCTTAGCTTAGTCCTTAGTCACATGGCAAGGCACATGGTGGCCCCTTCTGGTCTCTCCCTCTCTTCCAGGTACCATTGATTTCGGGCTGATTGGTTCACACCCACAGAAATGGATTAAGTTTAAGAACATGTTTTTCTGGTAAACACCCTGCTCTATTCACCATAGTCATCTTAATAAAAAAGATTCCAATATCAAGCTAGTTTATGATAATATATTCATTATCTTTAGTAACTTTGGATTTTCATTAAGCTAGTCCTTGAAATGATACCCCATAAACTTTCCATTACCAAGTATCCCAAATTTATCTATTCTCCTCTTGATAAAGCAGGGATTTTATTAGAAAAGCAGGAGACTGTTCTTAAAATGGATTAAGCTGTGGTGATTGTTTTTTGTGTGTGTGTGTGTGAAACTATCCAGTAAATCATTTTTTATTGTTTTCTTGTCAAAATACTGTATCTCAAACATAAAAACATAAAATTCTTTCTTGTTTTATCACAGTTATAATTAAAGATTTATTGATAGAGTATAAAGTACAAATCAAAGATCTGAGCAGAAGTATATGAAAGAAAAACTTTATTTCTCAAAAACTTAACATAAAGGGAAAACTTGAGCGAACATCAGGTGCTCCTTCAGTGTCCTAGAGATATATTTAATTATATCATCTAGACATCCATTTATTACTAGGAAAGAATCAATTCCACTTATTCTTCTCTTTCTTTATGACATAGCTCCAGGAAGGTATATTAATTGATTGGTGGAAAGATTTTTAACAAAGACAAAACTTATAAGCCAAGCACCATTATTTCTAGTACAGTGGCTTAACCACATCGTTGGGTAATAAAGCTAAAAGCTGTAAAATGTTTCAGAATGATTTTCAGAAATTTACATCCTCTTTATTCCCATTACCTTCAAAAAGTCAGAGGAATGACTTAGTCAGCATGCAATTATGGTATTAGATAAAACATACAGTTCAGTTTAAAACCAAGATGCTTCTGGTCATCAGTGTACGTTAATCAATCAGGAACTGTTGAAACATCAGCAGTCTAACTGCTGCTCCTTTGAAGGTAATTTGCCTTATTTCTCTGGATGCTTTTAAGATTTCTCTCTCTCTCTTTCTCTCTCTTGCTGCTTTGGTTTCACTATGATGCATTTAGGCAAAGATTTGTTTTTATTTATCCTATTCCTGTTGGGCTTCTTGACCAATAAATTTGCTTAATTATGGAAAAGTCTCACCCATATCTGTTTAAAGATTTCCACTATACCATTCTGTTCTTTTCTTCTGGATCTTTATTTAAAAGTATGTTAGACCTCTCACTCTAATTCAGTTCTCTTGATTTCTCTTTCAAATTTTCCATCATTTGGTCTCACTCTGCTGCTGTATTTCTTCTGATTTGTCTTCCACTTTACTAATTGTGTCTTCCACTGTATCCACTATGCTGCCAAATTTTTTATTTTAATTATAAAATAGCAGTTTCATTTGGTTCTTTTTCAAATCTTCTGTGTTGCATTTTATAGTTTCCTCGTCCCTAAAGATATTTTCAAGTTTGTTATTCATCTCTTTAAACATAGTAAGCATAACTATTTCATAATTTGCATTTGATAATTTCAGTATCTGCTGGTTATCACTCAATGCTTTGTTTCCTTCTGTGCTTGGTTGTCTCTGACTCTGGGGCTGGTCATTGCTTTTTGCTCTGGAAAAATTAACCTGTGACATTCCTCAAGACATAGAATGAAAGTTCACTCCTTCAGAGAGGGCTTAGGTTTATTTCTGCTGACAACCTGAGACCCTACCAAGTTCATGGCTTGAGGTTTCCTTCCCCAGCAGCATATGTATTTCTGTGCTTGCAAGATCCTTAGCTTCAGGGGATTTTATTTTTTTAATTCTTTTTTTTCCTACTGCTTCACTCAGAGCCAAGAGAATATCTCTTTAGTCCTTGGGAGGTTGGAGGGAGGGATAGGTATGTTTTGGTTACTTGTTGGTGCTGCTTTTTTGGAGTTTTCTACAGGCCCTATGAAGTCTCTGATTAATGTGGACAGGGTATCCTGTAAAATTTCCCAGTTAAGGCAGGCCCTGAGACTTGACATCTGTCCATTTCCCCAGGATGGGCAAATGTCCTTGAAGAAAAAGTGGTTGCAGTTTCCAAGTATTATGTCCATATCCCTGGGTTTAAGCTTTTCCTCAGAATTTGGCATGAGAGTTCCCTACTATTTTGTTAAGTCATTAATCCTTTTAATATGAAATTTACATATTTCATTCAACGCTTTTAGTTTCCATCAGGAGGGTTATTGTAAATAACTTAATTTCCATTATCAAAAGAGGAAGTCATTAATCAGTAAGAAACTAAAGGCAGTGCCAATGCTTCAGAAGAGAATTGTTGACCTGAAGAGTTACTTGTGTTAGGGATTTTCAGAAGGTAGCATTTTGAGGATGAATTGACTCTAGTTTTGTTGGCCTTTGAAATCTAAGCAAGCTTACATCTGGTCATCTTTGAGATAAGATCTCTAAGAAATGCCTTGAGTTGGGGTAGAGAAAGACTTTATAAATCAGAAGGTCCTGAAGAAATTGTTGTTCCTCTTGAATTGGCAGAGTGTCCTGTCCTCACTGATGTTGGAGTTCTGGGCAGTGTAGATGTGACCTTTATGGAAGGGGGCGGGGGAGGAGAACAGTGGAGGGACATGGGGAAGTGCCCGGACTCTAGTAATCATATGTGGCAAGTCAAGGATGAGATTGAGCTTGATGGGATTTGGACTGTGCCCTGAGTTAACAAAGTAATATTAAAATCAGCTCCAGGTGTTTCCACTTAATGTCCAAGTATCATTAAAGCCAAAAAAAAAAGAAAAAAAGATGTGTTTTAGGATATGAATGGGAGGGAATTGGTCACTAACTGCTTGGGAATCACATAATTGTAATAGAACCCATTCTCTCTTGACAATTGCTCCTGCATGTTCAAAATACACCATAAATCTCTAAGGGCTTCCTTCAGTAGTGAAAATTCCTCCAAGTGAGCTGTTACCACTTTTGTCTTCAAGAGGATGCTAACACAATGATCTTAGTTGAGTTTTTTATGGTTTACACTGTGGAATTTGGGCTTTGCATTGGTGTTTCCACAAGTTCCTAAGTTAAATGAGATATGGAGAAATTTAAAATCATTATATTTATTTTTAAAAATTACCACCAACTGAAGCATGGTAGAAACATGCTTTTGAAATATGTCAAAGTCCTAAATGATGATGGAATTTAGAGTACCATGAGGCGTTTCATAAGAGATGCTGCACTGATGATTGGAATGTTGGGTTGGACCTAAGTCAAAAAAGACGAAGGATAATTGGTAGTGCCATTTTAGACAGGTTTTTTCTTATACCTGCAGCTTGTTTTTGTCTCAATCTAGTGTTGTAGAAATGTCTAGGGTTATTTGCCTTTTTTTGTTTTAACCTCTAGTGCCTAGCAGAGTCAGTTGGAGCTCAGTCTAGATAGGATCATGGTATTTATATAGGAGGAAGCCTTTCTTAATCTATGTGGTAGTTAAAAAAAAATTAGCTTATTATTGGAAGATGGGTTGTATCTTTACGTTGACATGTCGTTGTTGCATCTTGGGGGCCTACATATGCCCCATGACTATGCTATAAGTCTCTTTCTCATTCTTTTCCCCCTTCAGCTTCTCCTTCCCCTCACCTAAATTCAAAATCAGAGTGAGGGGGCATACCTTGTTGAACCTTGTAGTTAGACCGTCTCCACAGAATGACCTGTTGTCAACTTGAATAGACTAAACGAATAAAGTTAGAGTTGATAACAGAAACGAGCACCCACATTTCTTGTGCTGCATTCCCCATACCTGATTGTTGACCAGGCTCTACAGATTTCACTTCAGAAATGCCTCTCAGGGAAGACCTCCACTCTCCATTCTCACCGCCTCAGCCTTAGCTCTTGCTTGGTTTGTTAGCCTAACCAGCTTTCCATCTGCCCCATCCCCACTTCCTGTCAGCGCCTGAGAGAATCGCTTTCTAAATTTTGAATGGACCATGACAGTCCTTTGCTTTAAAATCACTTTTTGAAAAACTTTCTTTCATCTACAGCTTGAATTCTAAATCCCTAAGATTGGCATTGCCAGGAAGGCCGCTCCTCATAGCCTAGTTGGAGGCATTTTTCCTGCTACTCTTTCTCAGTAACTACACACTTGTGCTCCAGCCACTTGGAACTGGCTGCTCCCTTAACAGAGCTCAGGGTCACGGCTACATGCAGCCTCTGCCTGGTGTGTCCTTCTCCCTTTTTCTACTGAGCCAGTTCTTACTTTTCCTAAATCTCAGCTAAAGTACCTTCTCGAAGAAGCCTTTCAAGACTTGTCTTCACAATTAGTCACATCTTACCTATGCTTCCACAGTGCTCTCTCCTCTAAACCTCTGTTATGGTGCTTAATGCTTCTTACGAGTTTTTAAATATCTGTTGCCCATTCCTCTTGTGATAAGGTGATCCTTCTATCCTAACACAGTACCAGCATGCAAGGTTCTCCATAAATATTGTTGAAAAAAATGAAAGTATCTAAGTAACAGTAACTTCAAGGAACCCATAGCCTTTTCCCTAGAAGTTAACTTTGACAATTATTCATCCAGTCCGCTCTGTTGTCATTCATAACCTCTTGTTCCATAATCCACTAATATACTCAAGGTGACACCTGTAAAAAGGTCATCTGGAAACCTCATTCTCTCATTCTGCAAGATGCAAGTGTTCTTCATCTATTTGAATGTACTTCAAATAGAATTTTTTATTTGGCTGTGTCCAAGTTTCAGTCAAGGGAATAGCATTCGTGTCTTTAGGCATCATCTTCAGTCCTTCATTTTGTAGTTAGGAAGTTAAGAATAGCTGCTCTTATACTGTTAGTGTATTTTATGTATCACATATATATATTTAATATCAGGTACTTTTCACAGGTTGCCATGATTTATATGTTATGTTTTATTCTTATTATCTAGAAAGCATAGAATCCAGTGGTTCTCAAAGTGTGGTCCCTGGGCCAGCTACTCAGTGTCCCTAGTGGCTGGTTGGCAGTGCACATCTTCTGGCCTCACACCAGATCTACTGAATCAGAAGCTGGTGGGGACCCAGCAAAATGTGTTTCCACAAGCCTTTCAGGCGATTCGGATGTTCTCCCGAGTTTGAGAACCATGCTTGTGACGAATCCTGTTCAATATAAAATTTGCGTGCTTGGATGAGTCAAAACAGTTCTTTGAAAATAGTTTCCATGTCTGGGAGAACTGCTGTGATTGCATAATTTCAGCAAATGGGTGTAAACGAATTGGCACATGCAGGCAATGTCTGGTTAGTGGAAATTAAAAAAAATTATAAACAAGCACATGAATAATCTGTCCAATTGCCATATGACATAGAAGCAGAGATAAAAATTCTTTACAAAGGAAAACTACCTAATAAAATTATCTTTAAAAACCAAGATTGGAAAAGATGATTCTTTAAATTGTGTGTGTTTGTTTTTTGTGGTTCACTTCTTTTAGCGATACTGTAGTTAAAGGGGTGACAGGTATACATAGAAAATTGCTTCATTCGAAAGCTGTAATCTGATTATCTCACTTTCTGCCTTTTTTTTCCCTTAAAAAAGAAAAGATTGTAGGAGACTCATCATATTTGATAGAAATTGTCATTATTTCAGGCAAATTTCTTGCTATTTTTCACATTACTGTTTCCCCCTCTTTCTATAATATATTTTCCAGATTTATTTTCTTATGATTTTTGCATATTTTATAATTCATCCTTGTGTAGAAATCTGTAATTTCTTACAGAAGTGTGTATGTTCATTTACTCAACAAATAATTATTAAGAACCTAAAATGAGCTTTTACTGTACTAGGTGCTGGAAATATAAAATATAGAATAGGTGTGATTCTTACCAATGAGAAGTTTATATTCGAGTGGTGGAAACTTATAACAAAACTTTTTAGTTTTATACATAAACTCTAAGAAGAGTGGGCCTTCCTTTTGAAATTTTTTTTGTAACACCTACTGCTTAAGCTTTTGTCAGTCTATCAGAAAAAAAACCTTAAATGATGATTTCTAAATAAGTATTTTCCCCAACTCTATTATTGAGCTTTTTAAGATGAATGAGTCTCAACCAGATTATTTCCAAATAAAACATCATTGCTAATTAAAATTCCCAGTTATCTCAAGAGTTAGAAAGATCTGAGCATCAACCCTTGTTTTTGTAAAAAACCTTTCTTTAGTATAAAATATCAAATACATAACTGAATCATTGATGACTGTGGCTCTTTCAGGTAATCAATGATAAAGTAATTATGCTTATATGAATTATGATGATAGAGTATTGGTAAGCACAGGAGCGTAACCAGATTGATATGGATGTTCATTGAGTTTGTCATAACAAGAAAGGTGCTCTTTGAGCCAATTCCCTGAGAAGTGCTTTCCTTATTGTTTATTGTGTGTGAAAGAAAAGTATAGTCAATATGGGAACTTATGGGCAGTGTGGATCTAGATGAAGGTGCTGGAAAAGCCTGTGGTGGGAAAGGTGGGGTAGGAGGATTGAAGTTAAGGGTGAACTTCTCAAAGTCTTTATAAATATTTTCATAGACATTAAAATAAAATAGTAAAGATGGTGCTCATGAAAGTAACGTCCACATTTTAAGCTAGTAATAATGGATGGTGTGCTCTATTCCTAATTTCTGTTAAACATTCCTTACTAGAAACATTTTAGGATCTTACTTCCTTTGCAGTTTGAAGTGCTTCTGCGTTCGTTTTGCTCTGTTGTAAACAATGTGCATATGGGGCGATTTTCAACACCTCCCCTATCCCTCATGTCTGGCCCTGTATCGGAATCGTCAGTACTGCCATGGTTTTACAGCGCAGGAGAGAAGGTGTTGCTTGCAGGCCCTATCTACCAGATTTTGACGTGCGTCTTCTTCCACTTTAGGTCCTGCCTCACTGTTTCCACCTCCTCAGCTCTGCCTTCGGCTACAAGTCTTAGATTCCTTTGCTTTCACACAAGTCAACAGAGTCTAGTTTTTGTTTTAAGGTCTCGGTTTACTTTTACTCATATCTTTGCATTCTTCTTGCCATTATTTTTACTTCTCTAGTTCAGAACTCTGGCTTCAACACTTCCTAATTATTACCATTAAGAGTGAATTGAATCACTTGCAATTTCAAGTGTAACAGAACCAAAATTCTTAGAGCTGCATTTAAAAAAGTAGTAAACTCATCCATTGTAACAAATATGCCTCAGTAATGTGTGGTGTTAGTAATTGGGAGGGGTTGGTGAGTAATATGGGAATTCTGTATTTTGTGCATGATTTTTATGTAAACCCATAACTTATCTAATAATTTTTTTTAAAAAGTAGGAATAAATTCTGTTGTAAGACAACTAACAGTAAATAACTACATATGCGCAGTAGCCAAACATGTCCATTATTGTAATTAAATATATACACATGGTTATTAAACAGCAAGATACTGAGCTGGAATTTAGTCCCTGCACTTATTCCACAATCCATTTTATGATCTTTTTATAAAATATAATAAATACATACAAATAATATACATATATAATTTATTACGTACTTTATAAGTAATTCATTGCTAGTCTTTTTTCTTATATACACTTTTGTCTTCTATCTTTTCTATATTCTTATTTTGCTTGCATTAAAAATTTTCTCTTCTCTGACTTCTTACTCCAACTATTTCATCTGAATCTACCTTCATTATTCTCATTTCTCCTTTTCAAAGAAGCAATTGCAACACATTCTAGAAATACTTGCAACATAAGTGACTCTTCCCATGTCTTCTTAAAACCTATCTTCCTCAGCTTCTCAATTTTGATTTTAAAATCACTTAGCTCTTTCTTGCTAATTCCTATAAAAAAACAACTCAGCATAATTTTGTAATCAGTGGAGATGATCTCAAAGTCCTTACAGGAACAAATGGCACAAAATACCATCCTTACACATAAAGCAGCAATAAGCAAGGTACAGAATTAAAGCTCTAAGATATAGTTCAGAGTCTCCTAATATTGATACTGTCCATTTTCCAAAACTTCATTCCTTCTAGAATATTAAATCCATTGTCACAGTGCCAATCCCAGTAGAGTTCCTGTTTAACAACAGGGTACTATTCCAGCTTACATTTACGTCTGATTCTAGTCAGTTCTTCCAGAGCTGAAAATCGGTAGTCAATAGGGGCATGTCACAGTGTTTAATAGGGCTGTCGTGACAAAGTGCCACACACTGGATGGCTAAAGATAGCAGGAACTTGCCTCCCGGTTCTGGAAGTTAGAAGGCTACAATCTGTAGGGGAGAATCCTTCCTTCCTTCTTCCTAGCTTCTGGAGGTTTGCCAGTATGCCTTGAGCTTCAGTGTCTGCCTCAGTTATCACTTGGCGTCCTCCCCTGTTTCTCTCTCTTTGTCTGTGTACAAATTTCCTCTTATTAGGAGGATACCAGTTATACAGGATTAGGGCCCCCTAATCTAGTTTGGCCTTATCTTCACTATTAACATCTTCAAAGACCCTATTTCCAATTAAGGTCACATTTACAATACCGGAAGTTAGGACTTAAGCATGTCTTTTTTTTGTGGGGTGGGGACACAATACGACCCATGCTGCAACCTCTCAGATTTAAACAGGGCAGAAAAATTTATAAAGTCCTAATGCACTAGCATTAGAATTGCCCTCTGTTCAGTTGATGGAGTTCAGAATCCACATGAGCAAGGCAATTCCATGGTTATGATATTCCCCAGGCATCCTTTCCTCTTTGTGATTAACAATCCTCATGCAGGGGGTTTCTGCCAGTCAGGGTTTGGGCAAATCAGTCCTCCTTTTTTTCCAGATAGGAAATCCTCATCAAATAAAATTATACATACCAAATAAAAGATATCAGGTAAAATAATATTAATTCATGACATGTATTTCTTTATAATGAAATGTATTTGATACTGATTTCCCCACTATAGTTTTCTAATCTACATACTCCACTGCACTTTCAAACAATTTTTTGTCAAAATTAGGTAAATGCTAACATTATCAGCAGATCTGCGTATCTGGATGGGGATCTAGTTCCTTTAGAATTCACAGATAAAATTTTGGACATTCCACTCAGTATATCCAATTCATTCTTGGACCTCAAATGTTATTGTCACACGAATTACTCCCATTTTGCTTTCTGTCTTTATGAAACTGGTCAACTCTCATTGCCAGATGAAATTCTATAGATGTTCTGTGATGACTCATGGATGCGCCAGCAGGACACACTTTTCTGTAAAGGGCCAACGTAGTAAATATTTTACACTTACCAAATTGTTGTGAGAGAACTAATTATACTCCAAGAGTTCTATGATGTTAGGAAAAACCAACTGGCTCAGAAGCAAATCCTGTACAATTCTGAAGCCAAACACACCCTCTTCTTTGCTCTTTAGGAATATTCCTTTTTCCAACTCTACCTTCTGAGCCCTCCCAGTTTTCACAATTCACCTTTGTTTTAGCGTCATACCAGTTGCTGAGGCCAACACATCTGGCACGGACATCCTCCATGATGTACAATTCTTTTCTGGCAACCCCTCCTTCTCAGACCTTCCTAGGATTCATGTTTTAGCTTAGGTCATGTTAAATTGCCCTTGTGGTTGGCCTACTTCTTCATTCCCCTCTTTCCTAATTTTGTGGTTGCTTTATAGTTGACTATTAGTTCATTGACTCTGCTTATTGCCTAATACTACAGAATTTCCCTTCCTGGAAGGTTTGGGGATGGGGATGGGGGAGGTAGTAAAATTGACTAAGCTTTGTAGTTGACTGGATATGGGTTATGGTAAATGAGAAAGTAAAATTTTACATTTGTTCAAATGGGTGGATGATTGTATCGTTTGTGAGCTGAGCAAGACTCGACAAGGTCTGGCTCTCTAAGGAGATATCTAGTTCAGAATACTAATATCTCCATGGGTATTAATGCATAAAGTATAAAGTGAGAAGACTTAAATGGTAGTAGTTTTGTAAAGATTGGTCACTCTAAGGTAGGGTTGAATGTCCCAGTGAGGATAAGTGAGCTCTGGGAATGAGTAGTTCTTATACCTTTTAAGTTCTTAACTGCCATTTCTAGACCTAGTCATTCAAATCAGAAAACTGGAATATATGAACCTTATAGAAAACATAAATTTAAAGCTGTCTGGTCCTTTCTCCTTTCTTCCCTTACATAGAGATTAGTCTACTTCTCATAACACACAAAGATGGATGCAGGTGCCTAACTAAGCACTTGATTCTCTTGCCCTCATTTGCTCTCCTTGTGTATGTACGTGTTTTAAATTTATTTGTAAACCTAGCACTCACTCCTAGTTAGCTGTTTTCTTGGGTGTGAGGGGACATAAGTTGGTCCTTGTAGGTAACTAAGCAGATGTACACTTGAGGTAAGATGTAGTGCCAAGCAATGGTGTCTTATATGTAATACAGCCCGTTAGGAAACACACTGATTCTTTTCTGTAAACTAATAAAGATGAGAACACATTAGCTCTCTTAACCCCTTTTGTCACTGTGTGTCAGTGGAACCATCTAGTGTTTTTCTTAAGACTGTCAGAACGGCAAATGATTTAGACTCTTGGAAGATTCTAGGTCACTACAGATTCTAGGCAGTGGACTACAGGCTGACTTATAAGTGGTAGTTGTTCACTGTTGTTCCCGTTATTGAAAATGGTCTTTCAGCTGCCATATTTTTGTCCATGTCTTTACCTGTAGCCCCGAGAATTGACCTAAGTATCAAGCTAAAGCAATTCGAAATACATGGTTTCGCAATACTTGGTACATGCCAACTATTATGTTACTTATAAGAATCATATTTGTCCTTTTCTACAAGATTCTTAGTTTCTCCAGAAGTGAAATTAAGTCTTACCTTGGACATTAAACTTCAGGCACTCCAAAAACATCTTCACTGGAAAGACTATAAATGCTGTGTAGTTTGGGGAGAGAACTGTGCCTAGGACTGTAATATTTCTGAAAATTTTATGCTGAGACCACCTAAATCAGAATCATCTGGGAAACTTTTTTGAAAGAGCAGATTCTTAGGCCTTTCTTCAAAACTACTGCGTCAGAATCTGATGATGGGTCCAATGAATATTTGAATTTTGATAGACTTGCCTTAGTGACTTTAATGTAGAGCAAGGTTTGAGGACCTCTGGCTTGGGAGAGGGGACTCTGCAGGACCATTGATAGATCCCTGTCCTATATATCAGCATTTCTACTGTAACTCCATGTTTGTATTCCTGGGGAAAAAACCACAACTAATTTTGCAAAATCACATATGAGAAATAACTAGGGCTTAAGGAAAAAGTCAGGATAGATGAAGAAACCTCAAAGCTTATGGAATTCTAACTGGACTACCAACAAGAAAAATAATAATCCTAATAAAAACTATAGCACAATTACAGGTCAACTAGTGTTTGTTCCTTACAACTTAGCTGAATCTTTGTATCCTTAAGCCTTGATGTTGGTGCTAATTCCTTGCAGACCTTGGTCCTTGAGGACATTCTCTTCTAGCAGAGATCACATTAACTGTTCATCAATTTTTAAAAAAGCTGCTACATGCCATCATTATAGCCTTCTTACAAGAATGGGGAAATAGCTTTGCACCTTCTCCACCTGTACTGCCATCTTCTCTAGGTACTTTAACATAGTGAAGGTGAAGCGGTTCTTGAAAGCAATAAACCAGCCACTACTTTCAGTAAGGAAGGTGGTGATAGGATTACCAGCTTTTCCCTATTAGATCTTCATGTATTACCAAGGCTTTCTCTTTAATCATGAGAAAGCTTACCACTTTTTGCTTAAAGTAATTAATGTGTTGGGAAAAAATTCTTGAAACCATAGAACTTCCATGATACTGATATCATGGCCCTACTTAGGACACACTTAATGCAGAAACACATGATGTAGTAGAACCATGGTAGAAATTGTTTGCATCCTCTTTTATTTTTGTCACTGTCATGGCAGAGTTTAGGTTCTCACAGCTACTTTCAAAGGGTTAAATCAAAGTGGTCTGCTGCATTCTTGATGGATTTTTTTTCAAAAAGTGATGGCACTACAGTTGATTTAGAATGGCTTTCATGACCTGTATAAGCTTGATCTGAGTTGGGATTTTTATCCTGTCAATTTGTATAGCTTTTAACTTATATCAGGATGATTTTCCCCCTCAACATCATTCAACAAATTTGCTGCACACGTTTGGTCCCATTCCACAGTTTTCCCTTGTGTTTTGTAAGGTATTTGAGGTATACCAAAGTTATGCAAGAAGTAGCTTTCTTTAGAAATATCATAGAACTAAGTACGATGTATAACCCCCAAGTGACGGATTTCATCAGACACGAACCCAGGAGTGAATGTAATATTAATGTGGAAAGCCTTTTTTTTGAGGATTTTGTTTAAATTTTTCTGTTTATTAAAATTCACAATTATGTTTTAGGAAAATCAAGAAACAAAGTACTGCAACTTAGGAAGCCATGTCCCTAGAAAAATAATTTAATTCCTTCTGTTACCTTAACTGTCTAATATAAGCATGTTCCTAGAAATATTTAGGTTTGGATTCTTGAGGTGTCTTGAAAACGATGGAAACTTTTAGAGTCCAAAGAGCACTGAGCTGATTTGAACTCTTCGTTTTATGAACAGGAAACTGAGGGCAGTGAGAGAGAATTGTTGTCTGTGTCACTAGTTGGGTTCTCTCCCGGGCGCTAATCCTCAGTTTCTGAGCTCTTTCTTATTCCACCTTCTCTACCTCAGCGTCTGTGGTGCCTTCAGTGGGTGGCTCCCACTGGGCCTGAGTAGGAGGGTATGAAAAATAAAAGTGATAAATGGCTAGTGGTTTGTCTCTTTTTATATACTAAAGTCTAGAAACCATTTCATGAGATAGTCCTACAGTTAGTAAAATTAAAAAAAATCAATACAATTGATTTCTCCTCAGGAATTGTATTAGTTTTCGATCGCTGCTGTAACAAATCACCACAGATGTAGAGGCTACGAATAGCACAACTTTATCATCTCACGTTTCTGCAGGTTAGAATCTCCACAAAGGTCTCACTGGGCTAAGTTCAAGGTTGCGGTCAGAGCTGCCTTCCTTCTGGAATCTCTAGGGGAGAATCCCTTTTCTTGCCCTTTCCTCCTTCTAGAGGCTGCCCACATTTTTTGGCTCAGGGCTACCTTATTCCATCTTCAAAGTGAGTAGTTTTGTACCTTTGACCATTCTTCTCTGAGTGACTAGGCGGGGAAAGATTATCTGCTTTTAAGGATTCATGAGATTAGAGTGGGCCCATCTGATAATCCAGCATCAGCTCCCCATCTCGAGGTCCATAGCCTTAGGCTCATCTGTCAAGGCCCTTTTGCCATGTAAGAGAACCTCCTCACAGATTCCAGGATTAAGATGTGAACATTTTGGGGAGCCATTATTCTGTAGGAATCCCCTGTAGGTCTCAGCTCTAAATGGGAAGTCATTTTAGAAACTTTCTAGTATTTCAGGAAACTGCATAGTCTAGTAAATTTAGCAAGCACTTAGGTGGCAAGATAATAACAATGGCAACCAATGTTTGTTGAGTGCTTGTGATGTGACACATAATGACTGCTAAGTGCTTCACTAGCATTATCTTGTTGAATCATCTTAACAGCCTATGAGGTAGGTTCTATTATAATCTAAATTATATATTTGAGGAATTTGAGGCCTATAGAATTTAAATAATCTGTGCAAAGTTACACAGCTAGTTTCTGGCAGAGGAGGACTTGAACTTAGGTCTGTCTGGCTCAGGCTTTTTTTAAAAAATATATATATATATATATATATTATACTTAACATACTTCTACCATTATGTATATTTAGCCCTAAAGTGTCAAAGTGTAACGTAATTATCATGAAGTATTGAGGATATAAAGACCAACTGATAAATAATTGTTTTTTAATAAGGAAAATAATTTATTACCATGGATAAAAGCTTTCAAAATGACATAATATGAATTGAACAGTATTCAACTTATTAATACTAGTTGGTTGTATATAGATATAGTGATAAATTTTCCAAGTCTCCATTTAAATAGAAAAGCAGGCTTTATTGAATGACTAAGTGGGAAGGCTGTAACTACCGTCACAATTTTTGGTACTCAGATTGTAATGTTAAGAATTTATTTCATAAATCATGTTACAGTCCAGTAGCTTAATAAACCATTCATCTCCCCAATGCTCTGCCAAGAACATAATCTCCAGGAGAGCAGGGATTTTGTTTGTCTTATTCACATCTGTATCTCCAGCATTTGAAACAGTGGTAGTCGGGTATGTAATGGACACGTAATAATATTTGTTGAGTGAATGGAGATTGAGGAATATCTAAGAGAATGAAAATAGTTATCTATGAAAAAGTACTAGAATCTGGATACAAGCTGAACACCAGAAGATGGTCTTTTTCATATAGACTCATCTAATGCTTGGCTAAGAACATAGAATATTTTAATGCTAGATGAGCAAGAGAGGAAGTGATAACCTGGTAAGTTCGATGTGTTTTCACGTAGATCCTGTGCATTAAAGAGGAACACGTGGCACATTTCTTCGGGAGTGTTTGAGCCATAGGTTAAGTAACTCGATTTGGTTTTTCTTTCATTCAGAGGAGGCATTATTGAGCTCTGTGCTGGTTACTAGGATAAAGCGTGAATGAAAAGAAAGGAGCCCCTCACTTCAAGGAGCCTTGTGTCTTGGGTGAAACGAACACCTATAAAGATCATTAAAAATGCATTGTGTTACATAGAATAATAATGGTTTTATGGGAGCACAGAAGAGGGACATAGTACTATTCAAAAGATACATGAGTTGGCCTTGTCACCTTGGATATATATATTGTTTAGGGTTTTGAGGGGAGGAAATAATTTTAGATTTAGAGAAGAGTTGCAAAGATAGGGCAGGGGTCCCCATACCTGCATTCAGGCCCCCTGATGTTATATAACCTTAGTTTATTGATCAAAACTAGTAAGTCAGCATTGGTACAATACTGTTCACTGAACTACAGACTTCATTAGGATTTCATTAACCTGACTACACTTTTAGTGTTGAGATGGGATAATAGATGTAAATGCTGCATACACAGTAGACTAAGTCTTAGAAGCTCATAAGAAATGCCTTTCTGGGTCAGCCTAGCATAGCTACGTCACTGGTGGTGGAAGGTGCATTTTCTGAAGGTGGTTTGAAATAAACTGTGACCTCTGTATTTCAACTTCCTTTAATTACGTGTTCAGTTCTGTTCATGATTAAGTACTTTCTTATGATTAATTACTTTCTTACGAATCTACTATTTAAAATAGCTTTTAGTGATTTAATGCTTATTGTGTGCTTGCTGATATCCTCCTCAAAGTACGTGCTATGGTACCTTGAACCTCTCACCCGTCCTGTGTGAGGCAAGCCCACCTTGCAGATGAGGAAACTGAGGCTCTCAAAGGATCGATGGTTTAGTCCAGCACAGAGCTTTAGGTGGGAAAGTTGGAATGGAACCTGGTTCTGCCAGACTCCAAAGTCTATGCTTCCTGTGTCATTTTCCTAACATTCTTCCAGAATAAGCATTTTCCAAGTTATTCTTTAAAATGTCATTTCTCTTTTTCATTCTAAAATTACTTCCTTCATGTTTCCCAGGGTTTTCCAGGAAGTGTAGTATTCTGTGATGAAAGAATGCTTTTGCTCTCTGTGTTTCATTATTTTAAACAGCCATTTCTTTCCTCTCCTGGCCTTCCCTTTCTCAGGCTTTAGGATTCTGTGATGGTTAGTCTGTTCCTTTACACTCTCTGCTCTTCCCTTTGAACAATTTAGTGACCTTCCTCGATAGTTTCTACCCACCTTTTTTTTTGGTCTTGAAGAAGGACCCAAGCATATTCAGGTTTTCAGGTATTATGTGATTTTGTGCCATCTAGATTTATATAATCTATTCTATCTTGGTTATAATATATTATAATTGTAATTACAATATATATTTTCTGACTTCTTAGATGATATATACATAATGACCAGTCGTCATTAAATAGTCAGATAACAATAACTAATGATTTTCAGATGTAAAGGGCATTCATTACCAATATTTTTGGTTAGATTTTCACAAGAATGTGAACTAGGTGAGGCAGTTGCTACTTCCCTCCTTTTTATGCACAAGGTTATTGAGGTTAGCCCAGTAACTGCCTGGTCCCACCAAACAAGCAGGAGAACACACTGGTTTTCACTCACGGTCTTTTGCTTACTATATGTACAGACTGTCAAAAGATAGACTATCTGAGGCAGAAGTGCAGGATGTTATGTGTAGAGTTGAGTGATTTAAATTCATGGGCTCTAAGCTGTTAGCAAAGAATCTAATTAAACTTCTTTCTAAATTAAACAAAACAAAAGATATTTCTAGTGAAATGCTAGTGTCCCTGTGGAAGGAAATGAAAGCTACATGTTGACATGCTAAGTAAGCTCCATTTAGGCTTCTTTTGTGTAATGTTTGTGAGTCTTTGTGTTGAGAAAATTATATTACAATCTTTAGGAACCACTGGATTATCACAGAATGTATGGAAGCAGCCCACTTTTACTTTCAAAAGATGCTTTAATGAAATTATTTTTTATGTAAATAAGGAAAACTATAAATTCCAGGACTTGTGATTTTTGTGTGTGTTTATTATTAAAAGCCAGACGACATTGACTTTAATAATACAGTTTAACTCTTCCATGCACTGTACATGAAAGTACCGTAGCCTTGTAGTTCTGGCGTATTAGCTACAACATCAGATTGCTTTAGATGATCAATGATGTAACAGAGTTTCTTCCTGTGAGCAGTCTCTTTAATTTGACTCTTGGTATTTTCCACTGCTTCAATAAGTTGATGACAGTGTGGACCATAGGGTAAGAAATTTGCCTTCCTGGTCTTTCCTGTGGGATAGAAGCAAAGCTGTACACAGTCAGTGTTAGGTTGTCCGTGAACCTTAAGTAATGCAGAGCTGCTTAAAGATGCTCTAAAGACTTTTAAAATAAAAATTGGGCTCTACTTAAGAAGGGATGCAAGGTTGGTTATATAAAACTGTAATTAGCACGGTAGAGCCAAATTCCAATTTGATCTGGTAGTCCTCAGTGTACATTTTTGTGTCAGTTCAGTTTAATAAGTTTTCTTTTTTGCAGAGAAAAAAGAAAAATCAGAAAGCTACAATTACTAGGAAAGTAGACCTGCCTAAAAGATAGAAGTTTCAGAGGTCCTGGAAGGACACGTATTTCATTATTAGCGTCAATAAAATTTATTCTTCTTCACAGAAGTGATAATTTTTAAATGGTTCTGTGATTTTTTAAAATCTTATATTTTAGCTCATGGGGAGCCAGTATCCATACATCATTTAGGAGCCCCCTAGTTCATTTATGTGCAATACTTAAAAGTTTTCACTTAGCTGTCATTATTTAAATCTAAATATATTCAGATGCTAACTCATCTTAATTGGGAATGTTATCCAGTTTAGGACATCTAAATAAATTTCTTCCTTCAAACGAAAAGGGAGAATTTTAGTTATGTCAGTTAGATAAGTGATTGGGTTGTAAAACAAATTGAATAAAGAGCTAATGGTCATAAAGAAAAATATTAACGTATCAAAGTCGTCCTAATGTGCTTAATTTACTTAAGCAATAAATAAGAACAGAAAAAAAGCCCATTACAATAAAAATATCCGTTTTTAATAACTAGATATTTCTCAATTTCTCTGTTCAATTGACATGTTGGAAGTGACTATGTATGGCAGGTTTTTTGAACAGAAAAGATGAAATTTATAAACGAATGTGAGATGAAATTTTCTACACATCAGTTGAGAAAAAGTGTGCTGCATCCATTTTAACTCTGTGCATTGGTGGACTTAAATGACGCTTGCTGGATGTCTTCTTTGGGTCCACGAGCGAAATGTTCCTGTAGTTAGGGGCAGCAGCGGTGACCGTGTTGAACCCTGCCTTAAAGCTGCTGGCAACCGTGCCGTCATTTACTCCAGCATTCATTGTCACGGTATGTTGCCTTTACACCTTAAAGAGCAACTTTAACATGGTAAGACACTTCTGTTGCTGTGTCCTCACAGGGGAGTGAGATACGGCACTCTTCACCCTTATGGCATTTTGGCATATGACGGATAGACAATCCCACAGCTCAAAAAAAAAAACAAAAACTTTTATAGTACCAGTTTCAGCATTGTGCCCATAAATTATCAGAGTAGCCTAGAAAATTCTGCAAATTTGCATATCACGTTTCTCACCCAGACTGTTTTTTTGCAACGGGTACAGAAATGATCGATCACATGTATGGGAGATATGGTCGCTGTAGATATATCAATAAATGAAATCTATCACACATTTGAACTAAATTTAACATACCCAGCATAGCAAAGAATTCAGTTGATTGTCTAGTTGTTACGAGCAAGGCTCTGGAGTCAGACTTCTTGGGCCCAGAATCTTGCTTCATTACATAAGAGTTTTGTGACCTGATGCAGGTTTCTTTACCTCTATATTTCTCTTTCTTCATCTGTAACGTGGAAATAAAGATAGTAATACTGGAATTCCTGGAATTGTTATAAAACTTTAACAGGTGTTTATGCACATTAAGTTTTTAGACCAGTGCCTGGCATATAGTATGTGCTCAATAAATGTTACTATTTCTCTAAAGAAGTTTACTGCTGAAAGTATTAAGACCTAATTGTAGCTTCATCTCAGGGGCTCTGGCAACAGTATTAAAGTAGTTTTGTGATTTTATGTTTAGCCCCCAGCCTGTGACGTACTGGGCAAAAAAGTACAAAATTAAATAGAAAAGCAGGGTCGCTGACTTCAACAAACATAATATCAATTTTCCGCGTGAAAAATTCTCTTGCCTAATCTGCATTTATTTTTCTCTCGTACATTTTACATTGTTGACTTCTCTTGTATGTAACAGAGAGGTGATCTGGTTTATATAGCTCATTGTAGGAAGAAAAATATTACCATATTGGCTGTGAACGGAGAGATGCTCTCTCTGCTAAGTTTCCAGCCCACAGTCCTCCTCCCACCCAAATTGTGGAAAGCATGACAGTGCACAACGACTTGGATCTAAATTCTGGTTCTGCAGCTTAGGAGCCTTGTGATACTGAGCAAGTTCCTTTACCTGTATGACCCTCCATTTCCTCACCTGTAAAGTAGAAGTCATAGTTTTATCCGCTTTACATGAAATGCATGTGAATGAACTGAGGCACATGAAACGGGATTTAACATAAATGGTAAACTTGTGGATGTGTGGTGATAAAAATAGAAGTTGAAAGAGCATGTTTAACAGTTAAGGGAATAAACTAAAACCCCAAGGTCTGGGGTCAACCAACGGAGAAGTGTAACTGTGATTTGAAGGCAGAGGAGTTCAAGTTAAAACGTTTGCGAAATGAAACAGGAGCCCGACCACAGAGGGCAGGCTTTGAACTTAGGTGGAATAAATGAGACAGGGTGTGACGTGACTGGGATGGCAGGGGTCTTAGCTGGGGCAGGGTCCAACGAGAGAGCACCCTCCCCAAGGTACTGATGATCAGATGAGAGAATAGAGGAGAAAATAAAACATTCAAAGTAAAGAGAGTTCTATTTACTTGGCAATTTTCCAGTTAGATTTACATGTCACTTTCCTCTGTGTTATAGGGAAGAGCAGTGTAAAAGTCGTAGCCCAATGGAATGCATAAAAACAGAACTTAGGGTCACAGGGCTGGTGAACCCCAAATAATAAAAAAAGAGTCTTGAGAAGGTAGGTTCCGCCTCTGTATAGTGTTTGTACTTGCGTTTCTTCTTTACTGTATCAGTGCCTTCCAGATCCGTCCTCATATTTACTCTTCCAGCACATATTTGAGGTCATTTGTGCTAGACCCCTGAGATCTGTAGCTTCTGTCCATTGAATTTAGAAATGTGGGTGTTTGAACTTACAGTAACGGCCACAGCGGACGCCTTTCATGACCTCATCTTACCCCTCCTTTGATTTGGTACTGCGGGCAGGTTCCTTACCTGGCCATATTTTGTACATGCACATTTTAAGTGCAACCTGTTGGGGTTTTCAGTTGTAAAATGTCATTTGTCTTTTTCTCTGGCCTTAGACTAAACACAGTCCCTGACTGGGCTGATTGTGGCTCAAACTCTCAAATACAGCATCTAAAAGAATCCTACTGTTTCAGTCAAATTGTAGCAGTTAACTGTGAGAGGTGAAGCTTCCAGAACACCCATGTGTAAGAATCCCCACCCACAGAAACTGGTATGTTGGGGAATCCAAGTTGACGCTAGCATGGACTATACAGGCACTTCCACTGTGAATATTAGAAGTCAAATGCTGAGCTATTCCCCCAAATTTTATTTTTTAATGCTATAGAATTATAGATCGTTTTATAACAGATTATGATGCTGTATAACGTTCATAAAGGGATTATTTTGGAATACACCATACACATCCTTGCACTTGTGTAATGAGTTGGATGTGGAACTGCTAAAGTGTTTTTTTTTTCCCCCAGGTCTAGCTATCTTAACCCCAGTATGAAGCATATTTTCAGTGTTTACTAGTTAGGTTTAGTTTACTGCCAGTGATGTGTAGTCAGTTTGAGTGTATTTTATAGCAAACTGTTGAATTTTATAGTGACTTTCTTCCAAGTGGAGCAGCCCACAGGTTTTATGTCATTCTCGAAATATCCATACTGAATACAGAGACAAAGCAGCAGTCTCATTTCAGCTTTCTAGTCAACCTGAGTCAGGAACAGTCTCCCTGAAGGGTGATTCGGCTGGAGAATGGGACAGTGACAGCACAGTCACCACATGCAGGAACAAGTGGTGCCCTTGCCAGAAGGTTCTTCACGTAACTCACAACCGCCTACTGCATCAGCAGCAGGGGATTAAAACCTGGAATACCATTGCCACTAGAATGTGCTAGCTTTTACATAGCTATACTTACACATTTTAGGCTGATGAATTTTTCCTTTTTATAGTCAAATAGTGAGTGCAGCTCAGAAGACCATATGGCAAAGGATAAAGTTTACCCATTCTGTGCCGGTGACCATCATCTCCTCTGTGAGATGGTGCAATGAGGGAAAATGTGATAGGTGGAGGAGTTTGGGAGACTTTTCCTCAGTAATTTATTTACCTGTAATATGACTATAAAAAAGGGCATCCTTCTGCATAGAAGACTGAGGAATGATATTCATGTGACTTTTAATAATTAATATGATAGTCAGTCACCCATTTTCCCTGTGAGTTCTGCACATGTGTGACGGCAGGCTTCCTAAAGGTTCTGGAAAGGGAAGTCTTCACTGGGATCCCAGCTGAAAGCTCACTGTAATTTGATAATAGTTTGCAGGTTTCCTGTTTAATGTGTTGAGGCTCTTTGGATTAACTGCAGTCAAACATGGGCAGTAATGCTGTGAGCTGACTTTGCATTGTCAGATCCTTCAAAGAACAGAAATAACATCTTATCTAGTGTCACATGTTATCAGCATATCTGTGTAGCATACCCACGCTAAAATTTGTTTCCTGATCTTATTTGACATGACACTACTGAATATATTTGAAAAATAAATGCACAGTAGATTAAAACAAGAGGTTTGTTATTCAGTAACTTAGATTAATTCTTCTATTTTACCATTTTATTTCACTTTTCATAAATCTTTATTCACACATTAAATTATTGGAATAAATGAACATATTCTCTTTATTGAGTGGGTCTGACTGTAAGAGAAGTATTTTTGAATTACTGTCAATTTTTTTCTGCATTGTGTGGCATATCAAATATTAAAATTAAAGTACAAAAAAAAAGCCTGCCAACTTGCTTTGAGTTGGAGTAGAAGGAGTATATTTGTGATCTTTTAAAGCCCTTTAAAACACTTGAAACCTGTAAAAAGAAGTATTAAAAAGAAGCACCTTTATGTGACATAAAGGTTCTGAAGGTTTCCAAGTTTCTATTATAAAAGTTCTTTGCACGTTACCGTCTGCCGCTGATGCTGCATTTCTAAGGGTGGATATACATTCATATTAATGCCTAAAGGTGATTATTCAGGCAAATTTGAAATAAATTTAGGCAGAGACTGCTTAAAAACTTTCTCATTAAATTGTTTCAGGGTGTAGAACAACCATCTCTTTAGAAACACATTGAAAACAAAATTGTGAACTGTGGTCAACCAAATGAAATGAAAGCATGCCCAAAATTCTTAAAGCACCTCCTGCATTTGAGGCGTTTGCTTAGAATTAGACTTTGCCTTCAAACAACTTTTAATTAACAGGCCATTTACTCTTAGGCAAAAAATTGAAAGGCAAGTAACATTTTTTTGCAAAGTCTTCAGATCCAAGTATTCAGTTTTAAAAAAGATTGACCCCAAGTTCAACAACTAGTCCCGGTCTTATAAAATTATATCTGAGTATTGGAAAGTATTTTATTTTTTTTTCAGTGAAATAAATGAGATTATTTAATGTGCGTAAACCAGGTAAATGCTTGAGAAACAGACATACTTTTAAAACATTTCATTAACATATAGATATTATCTTATAAGTGCTAATAAATTTATTCTACAGATAATTGTGTCATTATGGGTAGATGAGCAAAATAAAAAACACATGGACTCAAGTATTAGTTGCTTGACAAAATTAGTTGCGTTTTTGTCAAGCATCTGTGGAATATCTAGAGCTATTCTAGTTGTGTGGTTATATGGGAAGACAAAGAAGAATTTATGTTGTTGCCAAGTCTACTGGAAATGTGAATTTGGGAACTGCCAGGAGTGGGTGAGGGACTGTGTGTGGTACTGTTAGAGAAGGTACCACTGGCAGCAAAGTGTCATGGGCTGGGGATGCAGTCATCCGTCTCTGCTGGTGCTGCACAGATTTGTTTCTCCAGTTATACCCTGGAGGATTTGGAGTTATCCCAAAGGATGTAGCGGGAGAGTTATTACAGGTGGACTTCTAGGGATGCAAATTGAGAGTAGCTGGGAGCTTTGCTACTTCTCATGAACTTGGAACTATGTGCAAAGAGAGAAATTTGGGAATAGATAGCCAAATCCCAAACATCAAGGAATGCTTATGCATCAGTGTCTGCTTAAGGAGTAGGTATTTGTGCTAAAAAGGACATTAAATCTGAAGGTCTGTGCCTCAGCACATCACAGACGATCTCTGAAGGGCAAGGGATGCACGGATTTTTGCACATGAGATCCAAAGGAAAGGATAGACCTTGCCCTGCCAGGGGAGCTCTTGGTATCCTCCCACCAAAGGACCCATTGGGATTGGAGTCCTAAAGTAATGGCTATGAGGTCGAACCAAATGAGAATTTCAGTGCAGTACCAAAAGGTACTTGATGAAAAGCCAAGGTGTTTTGTTTCATGGAAGAAAGATCAAAAAAGAAAGGCAGGAAGACAAAGGGAAACCAGACCTCCTTTTTTTTCTCTTTCTGCCTGTGTTTGTGTGCATATGCTTTCTCTGTATGTATGTTGGTGTGTCTTTTGTATGCGTGTATTTCCTTATTTGCTGAATCATCTGAAATTTAATTGAATTTAGACATTCCACCTTTAAATACTTTAGCAGGTACCTTCTAAAAACAAGGGCGATCTCCAGCCTAACCACAATGCATTTATCACACTTGAGAAATTTGAATTGATACAATCCCTTTATCCAGA
>JAQZBX010037141.1:0-23905 GCA_029593785.1 Cabassous unicinctus | reverse complement strand
AGAAAGTGCTCAATAGCATTCACTGATTGCTTCAATAACATTTATAGACTTCTCACTTCCTGGGCCTTGCAAGCCTGAGGGAATAAATTCAAGGCTCCGCCTACCGCAGTCTAGCTATCTACTGAAATCATTCTTGCCAAGTTCTATAACCACTTTTCAGTGACTTTCTTTTAAAAATTTTTTTTAATTAAAAATTTTTTTTCTTTATTAGAGAAGTTGTGCATTTACAGAACAATCATGCAAAAAAAATACAGGATTATGGGAAGTGGATGTGGCTCAAGTGATTGGGCTTCCGTCTACCATATAGGAGGTCCAGGATTCGATTCCCAGGGCCTCCTGGTGAAAAGCAAGCCAGCCCACGTGTAGAGCTGGCGCAGCAAGATGATACAACAAAAAGTGACACAGAAGAGAGACAATGAGAAACACAGCAGATCAAGGAGCTGAGGTGGCACAAGAGACTGAGCGCCTCTCTCCACTCTGGAAGGTCCCAGTCTCAAGGTGCTGCCTTGAGAGAAGACAAGCAGACACAGAAGAACACACAGAGAGCAGACAGCAGGTGCAAAACAATGAGGGGGGGAATAAATAAATGAATCTTTAAAAAAAAATACAGGATTCCCATATACCACCTGTGATAGCTTCTTCTTAATAATATACATTTTTAAATTTTTTAAAAGATACTTAGATTACATCAATATTACACAAAAAATATAGGGATTCCCATATGCCCCAGTCCCCACACCTCCCACACCCTCCCACGTAAACATCCTTCATTAGTGTAGCACATTCATTGCAATTGATAAATGCATCCTGGGGCTTTGCCATTAAACATGGACCATAGTTCACATTGTAGTCTACACTCTTTCCCACACAGTTCTGCATGTTATGTGGTAATATAAAATGACCCATATCTGTCATTGCAATGTCATTCAGGATGACTGTCAAGTCCCGAAAAAGCCCCTGTATTACAACTGTTTTTCCCTCTCTCTGACCCCAGAGCACCCAGTGACCACTGGCTCCACATCAATGTTGTAATTTCTTCCATTGCTAAAGTCACAATATGTCTATAGCAGAATACCAGTAAGTCCACTGTAGTCCATAGTTCATTCCCCAATACTGAGGATTCTGGAATGGTGATGTCCACTCCACCTCTAATTGAGAGGGGGTTTATATCCCATGGGGAAGATGGATGGGAGTATCTTGCTTGCAGTTGCAGACTCTCTCTGTTCCTTGGGATGGTTGTTGTCCATTATCATCTCCTTGTTAGTTGTCCTGGGTGAGTCCAACGAGCTGTAGAGTAGGTGTTGCAACTCCACTGAGGTTCTGGGCCAAGCTGGCACATGGACAGCCCAAAGACTCATGTCTCTTGGACGTACACCTACAAACTCCAGCACCAAGTATAGGTTTAAATAGAAGGGACAGATGAGCCATGTGTAGGGAAGAAGGTTTTTGTGGATACCAGAAAAGATCATGTTCTTGGAGCTAATCCATTACAGTGGGTGTGAGACCCTTTGATTGCTTCAGTGAGGTGTGACCCAGGATAGATCTTGGTCCTCTTGTTGGAGTCCTTCATAAACAGAGGACTGAAAGCACAGAGACATACACAGAAAAAAACCACAAGACAGAGAGAAGGAACCCAAGAGCTCAGAGAGGAATCCGGGAGAAAAGAAGCCACAGACGAAGCAGCCAGAAGCTGAAGCAATGAGACCTGGAAGAGAAGCACATGTCTCCATTGCCATGTGAAAGAGGAGTCCAGGATCACCAGCAGCCGACTTTGGTGAGACAGCATATCTGATGATGCCTTGATTTGGACATTTTCACAGCCTTAGAACTGTAAGCATTTAACTTAATAAATTCCCTTTATAAAAGCCCACCCATTTCTGTTATATTGCTCCCAGCAGCTTTGGTTTGAAACATTTGTTACAACTGATGGTAGCCCATTTTTATAATTGTACTATTAACTATAGTCCATAGTTTAACTTAGGGTTCACTGTGTAGTGTAGTTCCATTGATTTTTTAAAAAATTTATTCTGTTACAATATATATAATCTAACATTTCCCCATTTTAATTAAATTAAGATATATATTTCAGTGCTGTTAATTACATTCACAACGTGCTATCACTACTACCATCCATTACCAAAACATTTCCATCATTCCAAATAGGAAACCTGTATATTTCAAGTCTTAAATTCCATTTCCTATCCCCACCTCATCCCCTGGTAACCTATATTCTTAATTCTGAGTCTATTCTAATTGTTTCAAATCAGTGAGGTCCTTTTGTGTCTGGCTTATTTCACTCAACATGATGTCTTCAAGGTTCATCCATGTTGCCACATGTATCAGGACTTCATTCTTTTTTATGGCTACATAATATTCCATTGTATGTATATACCATATTTTGTTTATCCATTCATCAGTTGATGGGCACTTTGGTTGATTCCATCTTTTGGCAATTGTGAATAATGCTGCTATGAACATCGGTGTGCAAATATCTGTTCAAGTCCCTGCTTTCGATTCATTTGGGGATATACTGAGTAGTGGGATTGCCAGGTCATATGGTAATTCTATACTTAGCTTACTGAGGAACTGCCAAAATGTCTTCACAGTGGCTGCATCATTTTACATTCCCACCAATAATGAGCAAATGTTCTTATTTCTCTGCATCCCCTCCAACACTTGTTACTTTGTTTTTTTTTAATAGCAGTCACTCTATAGTGGGTGTGAAATGCTATCTCATTGTGGCTTTGGTTTATATTTCCCTAATAGCTAATGATGTTGAGCAACTTTTCATGTGGTTTCTGGCCATTTGTATATCTTCTTTAGAGAAATATCTATTCAAGTCTTTTGCCCAGTTTTCAATTGGGTTGTTTGTCTTTTTGTTGTTAAGTTGAAGGATTTCTTTATAATTCTGGATAGTAAACCTTTACGTGGTTTCCAAATATTTTCTCCTATTGTGTAGGTTGTTGTTTTATTTTCATGATAAAGTCCTTTGAGGCACAAGAGTTTTAAATATTTTATGAGGTCCCATTTATCTATTTTTTCTTTTGTTGCTTGTGCTTTGGGTATAAAGTCTAAGAAACCATTGCCTAGCACAAGGTCTGAAAATGCTTCCCTACATTTTTTTTCTAGGAGTTTCACAGTTGTAGCTCTTATATTTAGGTCTTTGATCCATTTCTATGACCACTTTTCAATCCTTGTCTTCCCTAATGTATCTAAGTCCTACGGCACAAACTGACCTGTCTTTGAAGAACATGTTTCCTTTCTCAGAGTTTTCCTCATACCTCTGGCTGCTCCTTCCCAGCCTCTTCTGCAGAGTCCCCATGTTTTCAACCTAAGCCATCATTTCTTCTCACCCTGTATATTCACCTGTCTGTTCTCACCCACTCCCATGATTTCTGTACCATCTGTAGATCTTACACACCAATGAATCCCTGCTCCATCCGTGAATGGAATATCCAACTGCCAGCTGCCTTCTTCCACTTGAATGTCCCTCAAAATCAACATGTCCAAAGAAGCCTTCAATTTTCTTTGAAATGCATCAAAAATAAGATGGATGGTTCAAGAAATGGATATGTGGTAAAGCAAAATATTAATGGTGGAACCTAGATGGTATTCTCTATGGGTAGTCTCTGTACAATTCTTTCCATTTTTCTAAATGTTTAGAAGTTTACACAAGAATATATAGGAGAAAACAATCAACATGGCCAAAATGGAACTTGAATCTTTCCTCCCAAACCTTCCTTCTTTCATTGTTTCAGGGCACCCAAGTCAAAAACTTGGGAGTATCCTGGCCCCTGTGCCCTCCTGTGAAGCTCAGATCTAGTGATTCATCAAGTTCTGTCAATTCCCCTCCCCCCAACAGAGCACCAAATCCAGCCCCAATGAACTACTCCTGGTTCTTCCCAGAAGGGTGGGGCAGGGGGGTGGGGGTGGGGAAATCTGGGAGGAGGGAAGGATATAACTAAAAGAATGTCCTGCACAGGAGCTGAGGAGAATAATTAATTCCCTGCATCTTCAGCTTCATCCTGCCTTTAAAGTATAACTAAGAAATTATTCTGATTTTACTATATTCTTTTATTTATTCCAGTTTTCTAAAATCTGGGTATGGGTTGTGTTTTTTTTTAATTTAAAAATCATTTAATACACAAAGTGAAAAACTGTTTAGAATACAAAAGCATTTCACATTTTTTAAAAAACTAAAACCTTCTAAATTACTTAACAGATGGAGAGATCTACAATCCTTTATCTGAGACACTTGGGGCCAGAGGTTTCAGAATTCTGACATTTTCAGATTTTAGAAAGGTAATTCAGTGCATATACTATAAACTACATAACCCCCCAGTAGGGTCTGTGGCAGCACCCCATAATCAAACAGATAGCTATTTCTGCAGCAAAATAAATGAATATTCACACTAAATAGGATAAGTAAATTCAATATCAAGCAAATGGATTTTGTCACCAAGCTTATGAAAGACGTTTAGTTTCAGAGATTTTGGAAATTACAGATATGGGAAAGAAAATCTTTATAAATTTATATGACAAAACATGAAATACCCTTTCAACACATGACACATTTTTACAAGTGAAAAAACAGGTAAGCTTTCAACTACATTAGAAATTAACATGGAAGTCCTTTCTTTAATATTATTAAGTGTACATATTAAATGCAGACATGTTATCAGTACACATAGCATATTTAACAAGCTTTATGAGAGTCAACTGTTAGTAAAGACAGATGCACAACCCCGACTGTCAAATGTGCTGTAAAATGGAAAATGGAATTAAACCAACTCCTTATGATGCTGGGAAGAGCACTTGTTGAGAAGCACAAGGAGGTAGGGTTTATTCTTCAAGAAGTCCGATTTTACTTGAAGCATTGTCCTCCATAGAAATACAGGCAGATATTCTTACTTAACATGCATGTTAGTTGGGGTTTTCTTCTCTATATACAATATCAATTTGGGTCTTATGCCCCAAAATCAAAACTTTAAAAGGCATTTTAATCCGTTAAATAAGTACTATTTATACCAACTGTGCTTTTTGATCAACATAATTACATTTTTAAATGTAATTTAAAAAAAGCAAAAGTTTCCTGTGTAATGCGCCTCCCCACCCCCCATTACACTTCCTAAAGGAGACTCTGAGAGTCACTCCAGTGCTTTATTTATTTCGTGCTTGTGCCTACAGGACACTCCGGGAGTCAGAGCCCGGGGCTCAGCTTCCCGCTGTGTTGCGGTGCCTGGGGCAGCAGATCTGCTGGTTAAACAGAATGCCATTCTGCAGTTACCCGGAGCCACGACAGGCTTTGGAGAGGATGGATACGTAGTCCCCTCCCCGCCCCGCCTCACATTACAGAAGGAGTGTGAGAAGCTCATGCTTTGCTCAGCCCTCGGTGGGATCGCCCAGCTTGGTGAGTCAGATCTGCCAGCCCCAAACGGGCCTGCTCTGACTCGCCGCTTTGTCTCCCGGGTCCCGCCCGCGCGCCCTCGCGGTGCGTCCCCACATCCACGTGCTCCCTAAGCAGGGGCTGAGACGTCAGTGGGCGCCCTGCGTCCTGCAATGCCCGGAGCAGCCTGGCCTTGGCGATGCTTCGGGTCCCGCCGAGTCTTTCACCTGAGGACCTCAGCACCCCTTACAGACGTCAACTTAGGGACCCTCGTGCCAGCTCTGGGCGATGGGGCTCTTTCAAAGTCGGGAAACCAAGGCACAAAGCGGGTCAGACCTCCGAGCTTTCACATTACTGTTTAGCCCTTCCTCCTCCAACCTTCTCCCGGCTATTTTCCAGAATCCGGCTTGTATTTTCAATGGATGGGGGAAATAACGATTTTTTTTTTTTTTTTTTTTTTAAGAATACATAAATAGCAACCCAGTGACTCAGGATAGCCCGGAGAATCTGAGTACCTGTGAGAAAAGCTGTACTTCCTTAATAAGCCTTTTCCAGGAGTGTTTCTCCTTTTTAAAAGCTTTATTTCCTACAAAGCCAGCCTCTCTTTAGAAGGCAGTGGCCTCAGGCTATATAAGACTCACGGTTTCCCAATTAATGTGCATAATTAATTTTGTGAAATGCAGGATCTGATTCTGTTGGTCTGGGGTGGAAGGCCTGAGATTCTGCATTTCTTTACAAACGGCTGGTCCACACACCACTCTGAGTAGCAGGGTGCTGGACAGACAGTCACCTGTAGACTAATTTCCTCTTGAAAAATAACACCTGGAGCCTGGCCTTTCCTTCCCCCACCTCCAGCTTCCTGGGAGCTTAATTGTTCTGAGTCTCCTGGCCTTTTTGGAGTCTAATTTGCGAACCACACTAACGTTAAGGCATCCCAGCACTACTCAGAAGAGGTAAGAAACTTATGGTTGCTTAACAGCCTCTACAAGTGAAGGAGATTGTATTATCTCTTATTATAGTTAACATACTTAATAGACATGTTCCGTTAACGAGTAATACCAGGTATGTTTGTTTGCTAAGCAATACACTGAAAAAAAAAAATTAATAAGAGGTCATTTGGGGTGAAAAGAAAAACTATCTTCCAACCCAACAATCCATTGCGTCCAAGTAGGTAGTCCAGGCGCATAGGAGGTTTTACCATAGACCATTTATCAGTGTCTGACCTTTCACCTCTTCCACTGTCGTCCTGGCAACGCTGATAACTGGCTTCTCTGCTCCTCTGGAATGTCAGAGTCATTGAAGCAGACTCATTTTCTTAAGCCTTTCAGGCTGTCATGTACCTACTAACTAAGAGGCAGATGAGGAGCTGAGGCTCAATTTCTAAATAATAAGGTATATGGCAGAGTCTGGGTCCTCCCCAGACTGAAAGCCAGAGCAGGAGACAATCCTCGGGGGAGTATCTGTGGGTGGGCTTCTCTGGGCCAAATGCCAACTGCCTGGCCAACGGGATGGGGACAAGGTTTGCATGTGTTGCATCTCACTGCCCACCAGTACCTCCTGTGAGGCATGTTTGGGGAAGATGGCCGAGATAGCGCTCTCAGTATATCCACCCCCGCTTCCATCCCAGGGGTGGGGTGGGATGGGGTGAGGTTGGGTGAAGGGACAGCTCTCCACCCCCCACCACTCTTAAAGCTACATAGCAGACCTTCCTGCTCTTCACAAATTCCCACCAACCTCACAACATAAGACATCATTTCTTTTTCTTTCTTTAATACTGGAAAATGTTTCAAATGTACACAAAAGCGCAGGTGAAGAGGATATTGCAAAAATGTACATACCATCTTTATCCAATCTTAACATTTCTTTTTTTTTTTTTGGGAGGTACTGGAGATTGAACCCAAGACCTCTGTACATGGGAAGCAGGTGCTCAACCACTGAGCTATATCTGCTCCCCAGCGAGAGTTGGTTTTTTTTCATTTGCTTTTTTAGGAGGTACCCGGGATCGAACCTGGGACCTCATACGTGGAAAGCAGGCGCTCAACCACTTGAGCTACATCCACTCCCCCAATCTTAATATTTTGCCATGTTTGCTTCAGATATTTTTTTAAAAGATGCAAACCCTTACAGATAGAGTTGAAATTTTCTGTGTAGCCCTCCCCAGTCCCCTTCCTGTCCTCTTTCCTCTTGACTTTGCTATTTGTCCTTCCTATGCAAAGTTTACACTCTGACTCCATATATGCATATTCATAAAAGTATGTTATTATTTTGTGTGTCTTTATATATAAATGGCATCATACTATGTGCATCCTCTGGCAAACTTGATTTTTTTTTATTCAGAATTGTGCTTTTGACATGTATCCTTGTTGATATGTGTAACTCTAGTTCAATCCTTTGAATTTGCTGCATAGTATATCATTATATGGTATATATATACAAACAAAAACTACTTATCCATTCTCCTGTTCAAGGGCATTTAGGTTGCTTACAGTTTTTCACTCTTACAAATAAGGTTGCCACAAACAGATCAGTAAAATGCCTACCTGTGCACATGTCCCAGTTTCTTTGCCTGGGAACAGAATTATTGGGACACTGAATAGGCGTTTCTTTAACTTTACTAGATACTGCTAATTGCTTTTCCATGTGTGTCACCTTACACTTCCATCAGCAGCAGGGAGAGTTCCTATCTCTCCACATCTTCACCAACATTTAGAAATCGGACTTTTTTACTTTCTGGCAATCTGGAGAGAAGGCAATTAAAAAAAAGAAAGTATGATACGTGAATGATTGAGATATAATTCACATACCATATAATTTACCCTTTTTAAAGTGTACAATTCAATGACTTTTAGTATATTCAAACTTGAGCATCCATCACCATAATCATCACCCCCCAAAAAAATCCTGCTTAGCTGTCACCTCCCAATCTCTCCCCCATTCTCCTCAGCCTTAGGCAACCACTAATCTACTTTCTATCTCTACAGATTTGCCTATTCTGGACATTTCATATAAATGGAGTAATAAAATATGTAGTTAGTATCCCATTTTAATTTGAATTTCCCTAATTACTAATAAGTCTAACATTTTTCACATGCTTATTGGCCATTTGGAGTTCCTCTACTATAAATTACCAATTCACATGCTTTTACCCATTTTTTTCTTTTGTTTTTATTAACAACTTTATTTCAAATTCACAAAAATAAAAGAACAGAAAAAGGAAGCTCAACAAGTTATGAAAACATTACTCCTAAAAATTTCTTTTTCAGGCACTTTAATCTAATTTCAACTGCTAACTCAGTTGTTCCTCCAGTGTTCAGAAAGATACACAGATGCACACAGATTAGGTAAATGACATAGTCAAGGTCTCCCTGTTAATGAAAATAAAAAATGAAGAGAAAAAAAATGCTCAGTCGTATTCACATTTCACAAAACAAATCCCATATTCTTTTTTTTTTCACCTTTAGAATTAATATAGCACCAACCTTGCTTTTGCTACAAAACATTGCAATGTTGTTGTTAACTATAGTCCGTAAATTACATTAGTTATATTTTTTCCCATGTTTCACCACATTCTTAACACCCTGTAGTAGAACATTCCTCTATTTATATTATTAACTGCAATCTTCATCTACTTCCAAAATCATTGTTATACATAACCAACATTATCCTCCAGCTGTCCTCCAACTGACAATCTCCCTAGACTACTTGTTTCAGCCACAATCACATCCATAAATCAGCAATGCTTGTTACATTCATTATAATGTGTTACCATCAAGTCCAACCATTACCATATATTTACATTTGACCTTATTAAACATTCTACACACATCCAGCATCTTCTTCACTTCTCATCCCACATTCCATCACCCACCAACCTACACTTCATAATCCAACTCCATAAGTTTACTCATTGTATTTAGTTCATATCAGTGAGACCATACAATATTCATCTTTTTGTGCCTGGCTTATTTCACTCAACATAATATCCTCAAGATTCATCCATGTTGTCATGTACATCCCCAATTCATTTCTTCTCACAGCAGAATAGTATTCCATCGTATGTATATACAATATTTTGTTTATCCATTCATCGATTGATGGGCACTTAGGTTGCTTTCATTGTTTAGCAATTGTGAATAATGCCACTATGAATATCAGTGTGCAAATGTCTGTTTGCATCCTTGCTTTCAGTTCCTCTGAATATAATCCTAGTAGCAGGATTGATGGATTATATGGCAATTCCATATTTAGTATTTTCCCATTATTAAATAGTATTGTTTCTTTTTAAGAGTTTATTCTGTTAATTTATCTTTTTTTTGGGGGGGGGGGGTTGTATATGTTGCAGATCTTGTTGGAAGGCAATAGCCCCTACATTCTCCAGTGTTCCTACACTGTCCAGGCTTCTGACCCAGGGGAATCAATCTGCTGCAAAGAGGGAAAACATTTTCTTTTTTTTCCCCAGCAGCCTTTTTCTCTTCCTAGTCTAAGGGTAATAAACCCAGAACCATTTGTTTACATTCCAAAGGCCTGTAAAGACCCAGGGGGATTTCCTCTCCTCTCCGGGGTGAAATTGTTTATTTTAGAGAACAAAGGTCTCCAAAGTGCCAAGGAGGGCCATGAGCCAGAAGCATGCACATGAGCCTTGAAAGTCTTGACTTTGGAGTTCTTCGCAGGTGGTGACAATAACTGTAAGCCCAGGGGCCATCTGGCTCCCATTGTGTTCCCCAAGGGGAATTGGGGCAGGGGAATGGCAATAGGAGAGTAAATAACTGGTCTGTTCTCTGATCCAGAAACCTCTTGTTTCTGGTCAGGATAAATACGTAAATGTAGACATAAAAACTTAACAGTTAACAGATATCAAGTCTAACTTCATTTATAATGTTTTTGATGAAAAACAAATGTTTTAACCCAGTCACTCTTCTCACAATTTGATTTATGATCTGTGCTTTTTATGTCCTATTAAACATCTTTGGGGGGTTTTTGTTTTTTAAAATATTTATCATACTTGCTGTGATAACCTGCCTGGTGTCTGGTTCTCATTGCCTGTAAATCATAATGCTGAGGCTACTCCCCCCACCCCACTCAGATTCTACACCAACCCTGTGCAAATCAGGGCAAACCTAAAGAGCTCATGGGCCCGTCCCACCCAAACCTTATGCCCTGGCTCCACCAACCAGGCTCCTGCATTACTTTCCTGGGCCCAGCCCAGTGTCCTCAGTCCTGCCTAATGTTCTGTTCCCTCCGTGGCTGAGTCCTGTCTTGCTCAATGAATGGGGTCTTACCCTGAACTCCATCCCAGGGTCAGGGACCTAGCTGTGCCTTGGGCCTGACCCAGTTCATCTGATTGCCCGTGTCCTGCTCACCTGTCATGACCTTCTCCAACCACTTGTTCCAGGGATCTTTGCTTTCCCCCCTTAGCCAGGTCAGCAAATCTTCCAAGGCCTGAGTCTTGGAGTAACTGCCTCATCCCCAGCACTGTTCCGATTACAACCAGAGGTGCCTAGTTCCTCACATAAAAAAACTAATCATTATTCATTCTACTTTTTTTTTAACCACCTTCTATGTGCCAAGTATTGTTTGGATACAAACAGACAAGACCCATACCTCCATGGTGCTCACAGTATGGCTGGAGAACAGACAATAAATAAGTAAACATAAACAATAAATAAGTAAACATAAACTTATGTTTATGAAGCAGTTACAACATATCACTGGGCTCTGAGGTTATAACCAGAGGGTTATGCTGGAGCGTAACTCGGTGGCGATGCTGCTGCTTCTGCAGTGGTTGGCCAAGACCTCTCTGAGGAGATATTTGATCTGAGACCTAAGGGGTGAGAAAGAATTGGAGAATGAGCATGCTAGGCTGAGGCTATTGCAACAACAAAGGCTTTAGAAGCCAGCAAGAGTTTACCATGCTCCTGCCCCATAAGGAGAGACACTCACAGGATTCCACTGATGCAACCCTAACTGGAGAAAATGCACAAGGGATCAGCTCAAGGAAAATGCACTCAGTCTGGTTAAAGAAACTTCCAGTGAGATCTCCTCAGGGCATCCCCAAAAATCTGAAAGCCTTTCAAGTGACAGAATCGGCTATAAACAACTGCTAAGCCTAGACAGCTCTGATGCTAATTTAAGGTAGAATTATTCAAGAAAGACTTCTCTTGCCCCCCTCCCCCGTACCTTTCCAACCTACTGTCTCCTTCCATGCTCTTCTTTGATCCTGGAGAGGTCAGACATCATAGTTAGCTGTAGAAAGAGGGTTGAACCACCAAGTAAGCATGACTGAGGCTGGAAAATCCACTTCCAAAATGGCTGAGTCGTGTGGCTTTTGGCAGGAAGCCTCAGTTCCTTACCATGTGGACCTTTTCCTAAGGCTACTTGAGCATCCTCACAACATGCCAGCTGGCTTCCCCCAGAGCAAGTGGTTCAACAGAGAGCAAGAAAGAAGGCACAATGCCTTGTGTGACCTGGTTGGAAAGTCATATACCATCCCTTCTGCATGCTCTCTTCATGAAAGGCAAGTTACTAAGTCCTGCCCACACTCTAGGGGAGAGAATTAAGTTCCACCTCTTGAAGGGAGGAGTATCATATCTGTGGACACCACAGTGACTAATTTCTGTCTTATATATGATAAGACATATATAAAGATAGTGGTCTTTTTTATAGAGAAAACTTGGGAGTATAGCAGAAGATATGGCAAGTCAGAGCTATTAAATCAAGGACGTGATGAAATGTTACAAGAAGTTACCCAGAGAACGAGGATTTTGGGATCACAAACACACAATGATTAAATTCTGGTTCAAATGGGAAAATAAAAAAGCAAGACTTAAAATTTCTGAAAAAGAAGAGCAATGAGGACAGACTAGCCCAACGAATATTAAAATATATTGTGGGGAATGACACCATCAACATGGTGACATAAGACATTGCCTGGAAAAGTCTCCCAGCAGAATCAACTAATGAAAAGACAAATCCCACTTGCTTGGATCTCTGGAGTATGATAGAAGGACTCCACAAATGCTGAATTGAAGAAAAAGAAAAACAAACACCAAAAGCAGGTAGGAGATTTGCATCCTGGACACACCAGTTCAGACTACTCCCCCTCACCTGGTTCTGTGCAGCATGGGAGCTGCACAGGGCAGCATGGCCTGGGCCTCACCTGCCACAGATGCAGAACATAGAGCCACTCACAGCAACGAGTTAGAACGACATGCATATCCAGGTACAGGTACCCAAATCTGCAGAGACCCAGGGCAGAACACAAGCAGATGAGGAGTGCCACATACAAAAATCCCACCAGGTTAAAAGAGACTGCAGCAGAACTATTGGCAAGAGGTGCACACACTCAACCCAGTCTCTGATAGATGCGAAATGGACCTTTTGGAATTGACCCCATCTGGCTTCTCAGGGCAAGATACCCTAACAGGGAAGAAACCAGATGCAGAAAAGCCTCGCAGAAAAAAAAGTAGGGGGAACTGAACTGCTGTAAGATGGAATGGGTCCCAGAACTGAAAAGTGTAATGAAAAGGGGACACAGTATGAGGGAGAGAACTTAAACCAATCATAAAAGCTGGGGAGAAAGTTCTGCACAAAAACAAACAGAACAGATTAAGATTCCTAGAGAAGTAACAGAGGAAATGAAGCTATCTCCTGGAGGAGAAAAAAAAAATGCATACAAAATAGGCAATTTAAAAAATTGTACCACATATCCAGGGCAAGAATCACAGGCAGAGAAAATGTAAACAGTGAAACATGGGCTACTTTAAAGATTTATTTATTTATTTATCCCCCACCCCCAACCCCCCATTGTCTGCCCTCTGTGTCCATTTGCTGTGTGTTCTTCTGTGTCTGCTTGTCTTCTCTTTAGGCTGCAGTGGGAACCAATCCTGGGACTTTCCAGAGTGGGAGAGAGGTTGCTCAATCTCTTGTGCCACCTCACCTCACTGGTCTGCTGTGTCTCTTATTGTCTGTCCTCTGTGTTTCTTTTTGTTGCATCATCTTGTTGTGCCAGTTTCCACATAGGCCAGCACTCCTGCACAGGCCAGCACTCCACATGGGCCAGCTCTCTGCTCAGGCCAGCTTTCCTGCACGGACCAGCTTGCCTTCATCAGGAGGCCCTGGGAATCAAACCCTGGACCTCCTATAAGGTAGACAGAAGCCCAATCACTTGAGCCACACCTGCTTTCCCCATGGGCTACTCTAAAGGTCCAGAATAAGTTGGACCAAATGTAAAAAAAAAAGGGGGGGGGGGGCTGCCAAACACAAAGCCAATCAACAACAAAACTCTGGGCAAAAGGGAAAAACTGACCAAATTAATATATCAAAATAATCAGATGCCCAGATATCAGGAAAAAATTACAAGCCATACTAAGAAACAGGAAGATATGGCTTATTCAAGAGAACAAATTAAAACTTCAGAGGAGACACACAATTTTGGAAGAAAAAAATCTGAAATAAATCTCCTAAATCAATTCAAAGAGATTAAGGAAAATATGGGTATAAATAAACTAATGGTAGCTATAGAGCTAAAAGATATTTAGAAGACAACATATGGGCATAAAGAAGAACTCAAAAGTTTAAAAAGAAGCATAACAGAAAGTATGGGATGAAAAGCACAATAATGGAGATTAAAAATATACTAGTGGCATACATCAGCAGATTTCAACAGGCAGAAGAAAGAACCAGTGAACTAGAAGACAGGACCATCGAAATCATACAGTGGGAAGAACAGATAGAGGATAGAATAGAAAAAATCAGGGAGTTGAATGACAGCTTATAGTGTAAACACATGCATATCATAAGTGTCCCAGAAGAAGAAGAGAAAGGAAAAGGGCAAAAAAGAATATTTGAGGAATTAATGGCTAAAAATTTTCCGACTCTTATTAGAGACATAAATATACATGACAAACCCTTAGCTGGACTGACAAATGAAAAAGGGAGAAAATGCAAATAAATAAATCAGAAATAAGAAGGGAGATATTACTACTGATCCCACAGAAATACAAACGATCATAAGGGAATACTATGAACAACTGTGTGCCAACAAATTAGATAACCTAGATGAAATGGAAAATTCCTAGAAAAAATAAAATATCTCAACAGGCAAATTACAAGTAAAGAGAGTGAATCAGTAATCAAAAACCTCCCCAAAAAGAAAAGACCAGGACCATATGGCATCACAGGTGAACTTTACCAAATATTCCAAGAAGAATTAATACCAATCCTGCTCAAATTCTTCCCAAAAAACTGAATGAGGGAACACTATCTAACTCATTTTATGAAGCCAACATTACCCTAATAACAAAGCCAGATAAATATACTACTAGAAAAGAAAATTACAGAGCAAATTCTCTTATGAATATAGATGCAAAAATCCTCAAGAAAATACTATCAAACCAAATCCAATAGCACATTAAAGAATTATATACCATGATCAAGTAGGATTTATCCCAGATATACAAGGTTGGTTCAACATAAGAAAATCAATTAATGTAATATCTATCCCACATTAACCAAAAAAAGGTGGAGGAGAACCACATGATCCATTAACACAGAAAAAGCATTTGACAAAATCCGGCATTCTTTTTTATAAAAACAATTTGAAAAATGTGAATAGAAGGAAACTTCCTCAACAAGATAAAGGGCATACATGAAAAACCTACTGCTAACATCATGCTCAATGGTAAAAAACTGATAGCTTTCCCTCTAAGATCTTGAACAAGACAAGGATGCTCACTGTCACCACTGTTATTCAACGTTGTACTGGAAGTTCTAGTCAGAGAAATTAGGCAAGAAAAATAAATAAAAGTCATCCAAATTGGAAAGAAAAAGTAAAACTTTCCCCATTTACAGATGATCTGATCCTATATATAGAAAGTCCCAAATAATCTACAACAAAGCTATTAGAGCTAATAAACTAATTGAGCAAAATAACAGGTATATGATCATCACGCAAAAATCAGTAGTGTTTCTATACAATAGTAATGAGCAATCTGAGGCGGAAATCAGTAAAACAATTCCATTTACAATAGCACCTAAGAATGAAATAACTTGGAATAAATTTAACCATGGATATAAAGGACTTAAACATGAAAAATTACAAAACTTTTCTAAAAGAGGGGAAGCAGACATGGCTCAAGCAATTGAGCTCCTGTCTACCACATGGGAGGTCCTGGGTTCAGTTGCTGTTATCTCCTAGAGAAGATGAGCAAGACAGCAAGCTGGTGCGATGGGCTGCCACGGTGAGCTGATTCAACAAGAGACACAAAGAGGAAACACGATGAGAAAGACAGCAAAGCAGAGAGTGGCGGTGGCTCAAGCAATTGAGCGCCTGTCTCCCACATGAGAGGTCCCAGGTTCAGTTCCCAATGCCTCCTAAAGAGAAGACAAGCAGACAGCGAATGGACACAGAGAGCAGACAGCAAGCACAAACAATGAGGGGGGTGGGGAATAAATTTAAAAAATAAATCTTAAAAAAAAAAAAACTTTGCTAGAAGAAATCAGAGAAGATCTAAAAAGATGGAAGGACATTCAGGCTCATGGAATAGAACACAAAATATTGCCAAGATGTCAATTCTACCCAAAATGATTTATAGATTCAATGAAATCTCAATCAAAATTTCAACATCCTACTTTACAGAAATGGGAAAGCCTAAAATCAAATTTATTTGGTAGGGTAAGGGGCCATGAAGGGGCCCTAGAACCATCTTGAAAAGGACTAATGAAGTTGGAAGACTCATACTTTCTGACTTTAAAACTTATTACAATGTGACAGTGGTCAAAACAGCATGGTACTGGCATAAGGATAGGTATATAGACAAATGAAATAAAATTGAGAGTTTAGAAATAGACCCTCACATTTATGGCCAACTGATTTTTGACAAGGGTGCCAAGTCCACTCAATTGTGAAAGAATAGTCTCTTCAACAAATGGTGCTGAGAGAACTGGATATCCGTACACAAAAGAATGAAGGAGGACCCCTATTGCTCATCACTTACAAAAATTAACTCAAAATGGATCAAAGACCTAAATATAAGTAGTAGGACTATAAAACTCCTAGAAAAAAATGTAGGGAAGCATCTGCAGGATCTTGCATTAAGCAACGGTTTCTTAGACTTTATACCCAACAAAAGAAAAAAATAGATAAATGGGACCTCATCAAAATTAAAAACTTTTGTGCATCAAAGTACTTTATCACAAAAGTAAAACCACAACCTACTCACTGGGAGGAAATATTTTGGAAACCACATATCTGATAAGGGATTAATATCCAGAATATATAAAGAAATCCTACAATTCAACAATAAAATAATAAACCGATTTTTAAATGGTCAATAAATTGAATAGACATCTCTCCAAAGCAGATACACGAATAGTCAGAAAGCACATGAAAAGATGATCAACATCATTAGATATTAGGGAAATGCAAATCAAATCCACAATGAGATACCATTTCATACCCACTAGAATGGCTACCATCAAAAATAACAGAAAATTACAAGTTTTGTAGAAGATGTGGAGAGATAGGGACACTCATTCAGTGCTGCTGGGAATGTAAAATGGTTCAGTCACTGTGGAAGACAGTTTGGCAGTTCCTTAGATAACTAAACATAGAATTACCATATGACACGACAATCCCACTCCTACGCATTTACCTAAAATAATCAAAAGCAGAGACTCGAACAGATATTTGCACACCAATGTTCATAGCAGCATTATTCATAATTGCCAAAAGATGGAAGCAAGCCAAGCATCCATCAACCAATGAATGGATAAACAAAATGTGGTATATACATTTTGGAATATTATTCAGCTATAAGAAGAAATGAAGTTGGGATGCAAATGACAGCATAGATGAACCCTGAGGACATTACGTTGAGTGAAATAAGCCAAACACAAAAAGACGAATATTGTATGGTCTCACTAATATGAGCTAAATATGAGTAAACTCATGGAGTTGAACTCTAGAGTATAGGTTACTCTATGCTCTAGAGTTAGAATGTAGAGATAGAATGTGGGTTGAGAAGGGAGAGCTGATTATGAATGTACATAAAATGTTTAGTATGGTGGATTGTAAATGTGGGGAAATGGATAGAGTTGATGGTAACACAGTACAGTGAGTATAATGGGGTAGTCTAGGGAGGTTAATGTCAATTGAAAGAAAGCTAAAGGATAATCTAGGGACAGTGTAACAGTGATTTTGGTGGTGGATGATTGTGGCTAATAGTACAAACACAACAATATTCCTCTATTACAAGGTGTTAAGAATATGGAAATACATGGAAAAATACAACTAATGTTATGTAGACTGTAATTAGCAGTAAAATAGTAACATTTTACAGCAATGGCAATGAAGGTACTATATCAATGCTAAGGGTCAATTATGGTGGTATATAAGGGGGTATGGAATTTCTCCTTTTGGAATAATGAAAATGTTCTGAAATGGACTGAGCTAATGACAGCACATCTCTGTGATGAAGCTGAGAGCCACTGAGGGTACACTTTGGATGATTGTACAAAGCAGGGGACCATATGACACAGTGAACCCCAGGGTGAATTATGGACTGTGGTTAAGAGTACAAATAAGAGAAAGTTCTCTCATGAACTATGACAAATATACATTACTAATATATGGTGTTAATAATAGGATGATTGGGGAGCGGATGTGGCTCAGGCCATTGGGCACTTGCCTCCCATGTGGGAGATCCCGGTTTCGGTTCCCGGTGCCTCCTGTAGAAGGTGAGCAAAAATGAGCAGACAGATGAGAGAACCATCTGGGGGAGGTAAATAAATCTTGAAAAAAAAAAAAAGGATGATTTGTGGGAATAATACACTAAATATAAGCTATGGACTATAGATAGCAGTAATGTTCTTTGATCAGTTGTAACAAATGTGTCACAACAATGTATGGGGTTGGTGGTGGGGTAATTGTACCGGCATCCTGCATGGTATGCATGATTGTTTTGTAAACTTACAACATGTCAAATTAAAAAAATAGATTTAAACTAGAAAAATAAATGGGCAAAGACTTGAATAGACGTTTCTCCAAAAAGGATATACAAATGGCTAAAAAGCACATGAAAAGATACTCAATATCATTAGCTACTAGGAAAATAAAAATCAAGTTCACAATGAGATACCATTTCACACCCACTAGAATGGCTACCATCAAAATAATAGAAAATTACAATGTTGAAGAGGATGTGGAGAAATAGGAACCCTCATTCATTGCTGCTGGGAATGTAAAATGGTATAGCCACTGTGGAAGACAGTTTGGCAGTTCCTGAGAACACTAAGTATATAATTACCATATGACTCAGCAATCCCACTCCTAAGTATATACCCAAAAGAATTAAAAGCAGGGACTGGAACAGATCTTTTCACAGTGATGTTCATAGTGGTATTATTCACAATTGTCAAAAGATGGAAGCAAGCCAAGTGTCCATCAGTTTATGAATGGGTAAACAAAATACGGTATATACATATAATGGAATTCAGCATTATAAATGAATGAAGTTCTGATTCATGGGACAACATGGATGAACCTTGAAAACCTCATATTGATGGAAATAAACCAGAACAAAAGGACAAATATTGCATGATCTCACTGATACAAAATAATTAGAATAACCAAACTCAGAGTCAGACTCTAGAATATAAGGTACCAGGGGCTGGACTGAGGGTAAAGAATGAGGAATTAGTGCTTACGTTGTACAGAATTTCTGTTGGTGTTGATTTTAAGGTTTTAGTAATGGATGGTGGTGATGGTAGCACAACATTGTGAATGCAATGAACAGCTCTAAATTATATATGTGAATGGTTAAAAGGGGGAAATTTTAGGTTGTGTATATGTTACAAGAATAAAAATTAAAAAAAAAACAAAACAGAATTTGTACAACACAATGAACCCTAAGGTAAACTATGAACTATATTTATATTGTAGTACAATTATAAAATTTTTCTTTCATAAATTATAACAAATGTACCTCACTAATGCAACATGTGAATAATAGGGTGGTATATGGGAACTTAGTATTTTATATATTTTATGCATGATATTTCTGTAAACCTACGACTTCTTTAACTATATATATAGTGGAAGTTCAGTAATTTTTTGAAGTATAATGCTGGTTCATGAATAGGAAGGTAATGGAACACAATGTACAATATCCACAAAAGGATCCAATTATAAGAATTTTAATATATGATAAAGGTGACATTTGAAAGCTATGGGGAAAAGATGGAATATTCAAAAGATGGTATTGGGAAAACTAGAGACCTAGCTGGAAAAAATAAAGTTGAGTCACACCAAAATGAATATCTCATGGACTGAAAATTTGAATTTAAGAACCAAAACCATGAAATTACTATCTAGTAACTAGAACAAAACATGAGATATACATTTTATTATTTTGAAATAATCTCTAAGCACAACTCCTAGAAACCACAGAAGAAAAGATCAATCAATTCATTTTTTTAAATGACATTTTTATATAGTGCAACACAAACTATATACCGGGAAAAATATTTGCCACTCATATCACAAAGATATAGATAAGACCTCCTGAAGAGTATTAAGAAACAGTCAAAGTTCAGTAGAAAAATGGGCAAAGACAGCTCATAGAAAAGTTTCTTCACACAAGAAAAATGTGTCAACTTCTTTCATAATAAGAAAAACTTAAAAATCTTACTGATATACTTTTATTTACCATTTAATTTAGCAAGATCAAAAAGGTTGGTAACAATGTGTTCAGAAGGATCTGGGGACAGACACATTTGTTGCCAGAGCCGATTTCCAGGCTCTCGGTTACATCATAAGAAAGAATTCAGAGACATACCACAGTTATGAGAAAGGTAGAAAAGAGTTTAATAAGGGCGAAGTCCACACTCAAGACAAACCCCCTCTCTAGGGTTTTCTAGTTTTATTGCCTATCATAGGGGTTTAGGGTTGCACTGATTGGCACATTTAAGACAAAGCGGGGAAAACTCATTGGCTGGTTTGGTTTCTAGGGGTTGCTGTTTGGTGATGGTTGGCTTCCAGTTCCTGTCCATGAGTGTGTTGACCTGCAATGACTGCCTCTGGCCACTGTCCACAAGCCTTGCTGCATGTTTACGGCACGAGGTGTTTATGAAAGTAGGTGGGTGTAGGGGTCCTTCCTGTTTTTCCTTCTTTCTGCTATGTGAAAATGTTGCAAGTTGCATTCCCATAAGGATGCCTGTGCTTAAGAATTGGCACTTGGGGTTTTCTGCCACGCCCTCAAGTCCCTATTCTATCCTGCCTCGACATTCACACATTGTTGGTGGATGTGTAAATTGATGCCCATATCTTTGGAAAGATATTTGAAAATATCTATCAATTGCACATGTAAGAATTTAACCTACAGATATACTCCTATATGTGTGAAATCACACAAGAAGGAGATTATTCGTTGAAACTTTGTTTATAATAGCAAAAAGATTGGAAAGAACCAAAGGTCATTCATAGCAGACTAAACACATGACACATGTAACACTATGCAGATGTTTAGAAGAATGGCTCAGATCTTTATGTGCTGAGAGGGGAAAGATTTCACCTGAAACCAGCAAGATGCAGAACAGTGAGAAGGTCACTATTTGTTGAAAAGAGGGGAGGGACGTGAATTTTCTTATATATTTGCTTGCGTACACAAAATCTGTCTACGGAAGTCATACAGGACACTGGTAACGTTGCTTACTTTTGGAGAGGGGAACTGGGTAGCTGGGGGTTGAAGGAAGGTGAGAGACTTTTCACCATATATCCTCTATACCTTTCGAATTTTGAACTGTAAGACTGTAATACTATTTCTGGGGGGAAAAAAGAGTTTAAATGAAACCAAATCAAAACTCAAAGCAAATGAGACCCAAAGATGAGAAATGCAAATTTATTTCTTTTTTTCTTGAGATATAATTCACATACCATAAAATTCGCCTTCTTTTAAAGTATAAAATTCAGTGGTTTTTAGTGTATTCACAAGGTTGTAGAGCCATCACCACTACTTAATTTTCACCACCCCAAAGAGAAACAAACCCTGCACTGAGCAGCAGTCACTCCTTATCTTCTCCCTTCCCCAGCTCCTGGCAACGACTAACCTAGTTTCTCTCTCTCTGTGGATTTGCCGCTATCGAAAGTCTCTAATCTGGACATTTCTTATAAACGGAACCATACAATATATGTCCTTTTTGTGTCTGGCTACTCTCACCCTAGCACAATGTTTTCAAGGTTCATCCATCTTGTCGTATGTATCAGAACTTTATTCCTTTTTATGGCTGAGATGTAGGAATATAATGCATTCTGCTTCTCCATTCATAGTTGGTGGACATTTGGGTTCTTTCCACTTTTGGGCTCTTATGAATAATGCTGTGGAAATGCAAGTTTTGATCCACACTGATTCAAAGATTTCCTAATCCTTAAAGCAAGAATCAAGCAGCACGTATTGCCGCGTGATGTATACTTTCTGCACAGATGTTTAAGCACATTTTAAATGGATTTATAAGAATATGTGAAATTTTTGTCCAACTATGAAAAAAGTCAAAATTTCCTGTAAGTCAAAATCTTTCCAGGTCACCTCGCCCAAGCAGGCAAAGGTCAATGACACTGAGGGTGCCAGCGGCAAGGACGGTGGACTGGGGCGCCCCGTGTGCGTGCTTACCGGGGCCTCCCGCGGCTTCCTCTGGGCACTGGCCCCGCTCCAGCCAGTCTGCTACTCCCTGACCCTGCAGCGCCCTGCAGGAGCTCCCCTGACCAGAGGGGCTGCAGCGCCTGCTGCTCAGCAACTACGTGGACACTCTTGGGGATGTCCAAGGGCTTCGTGAATCTGGCTGACCCAGCTGACGTGAACAACCATTGGGCCCCAAACTTGACCTCCGTGCTCTGCCTGACCTCAAGCATCCTAAAAGCTTTTCCTGACAGTCCTGGCCTCAGCAGGACTGTGGTTAAATATCGTCCCTCTGTGCCCTGCTGCCCTTTCAAGGGCTAGGCACTATACTGTGCAGGGAAGACCACCCAGGACGTGATGTTCCAAGTCCTGGTCACGGAGGAACCTGGCGTGAGGGTGCTGAGCTATGCCCCAGGTCCCCTGGACACAGGCATGCGGCAGTTGGCCCAGGAAACCTCCGTGGATCCCAACTTGCGAAAAAAGCTGCAGGTGCTGAAGACCAAGGGGGAGCTGGGGGATTGCAGGATGTCCGCCCAGAAACTGCTGAGCTTGCTGCTAAAGGACATATTTCTGTCTGCAGCCCATGTCAACTTCTTCGGCAAATAAGGCCACGACCTTGGCTTCCTGCCTCTACTTCCAGGCATACCCCAGGAGTCCCGTGGCTTCCCACCTCCTGCCCCAGTGGGGCTACCACACCTGCCTTACACAGCTAGCTCACAGCCAGCTGGGAGGGCCCTGGGCTTGCTGGGATGACCAGTGCACGGGAGACTGTGTTGTGCACCCTGGGGTAGGAGAAGGCTTTGGTTGGAGGCTTGAGAGAGATGTCACAGGTGTTGGAATTCTCTAGCTCAAGGAATAGAGTTTTAGGGATGGGAAGGAAGGGCAGGAGAAGAAGCTGAAAACACTGAAGTGAGGAGGTTGGGTCTGCTGCCCAGAGCCAGTTCCTGGGTAAAGGAAGGGACAGTCTAGGTGTCAGGAAGGCAGACCCCCTGGAGGGGAGGGAGGACAGCACGAGGTCCCGCCCATGAGGCTGTCCCTTGCTCAAGGTAGCAGGGCCCTCTGTTCAACTTTGAGCCCCCTCCTGATGCCTCTTCCCTCCAGAACCCACCACCCCTCCCCTAGGCTGGGGAAGGGGCCCCTGAAGGTCTCTGGACATGCTAAAAGCAGATCCAAATAAAACGTGGGCTGTCCTTTGTTTTTTTTAAAAAAATCTTTCCTTTCCCTCTTCATGATCTTATCACTGACATTCCTCTTTTCTTTCCCAGCTTCCCTTCTCCTCTCCACGGTGCTCTTCCCCTTTCCACACTCCCAGTCATTCTTTCCCCCTCCCTCCTGCCTTTTCTGTTCATCCTTTCATTACCCCTTTTTGTACTAAGAAAAACAACCGTTGTTGCCAAAGCAATTCATCCTGGAAATACTGAAAAAGCTGGCAAACCTGAACTGTATTTGATTAGTCGTTTTGGCCATTAGCGCCTTTGTCTGCAGGCCAAGAGGTTTGTCAAAACCTGCCCTGCTCCCCTCTGGTGAGTGTGAAGCTGCTGTTCTCCAAGCCCAGATTTACTGAGTCCCAAGAGATGCTCCTAATAGTCCCAAGAGATGCTCCTAATAGCGATTAGGATCAGCAGCCACTGGATAATGCTTAGCTCCAGATAAGATCTGCAGAAGCAGGAGGGAAGTCACACACACACACACACACACACACACACACACACACACACACACACACACACGCCCTCTTGAGAGACCTCCTCAGCGGAGAGTCACAATAAACCAAACCGAATCATTAAAACAAATGGTAAGAGCTCTTCCTACCCAATTATTATTTCTTTTTTTTTTTTAAGATTTATTT
>JAQZBX010037140.1:13187-24010 GCA_029593785.1 Cabassous unicinctus | reverse complement strand
TCTGTTGATGGGCACCGGGGCTGATTCCAACTTTTGGCAATGGTGAACAATGCCACTATGAACATTGGTCTGCATATATCTGTTTGTGTCTTTGCTTTCAGTTCTTCTGGGTATATACCCAGAAGTGGAATCGCTGGATCATACGGAAGATCTCTTGTTAGTTTTCTGAGGAACCGCCAAACTGTCCTCCACAGTGGCTGGACCATTCCACAATCCCATCAGCAGTGGATGAGGATTCCTATTCCTCCACAGCCTCTCCAACACTTAGAGTCTGCTGTTTTTTTAATAGCTGCCATTCTGATGGGTGTAAGATGGTATCTCATTGTAGTTTTGATTTGCATTTCCCTGATAGCAAGCGATGTCGAGCATTTTTTCATGTGCTTTTCAGCCATTTGTATTTCTTCCTTGGAGAAGTGTCTTTTCATGTCACTTGCCCATTTTTTAAATGGGTTGTTTGTCTTTTTATTTTCAAGGTGTAGGATTTCTTTATATATGCAGGATATTAGGCTCTTATCAGATATATGGTTGCCAAATATTTTCTCCCATTGGGTAGGCTGCCTTTTTATTTTCTTAATAACGTCCTTTGAGGTACAGAAGTTTTTAATTTTGAAGAGATCCCATTTATCTATTTTTTCTCTTGCTGCTCGTGTTTTGGTTGTGAAGTTCATGCAACCATTTCCTATTACAAGGTCCTGTAGATGTTTTCCTACATTATCTTCCAAGGTCTGTATGATTTTGGCTCTTATATTTAGATCTTTTATCCATCTTGAGTTGATTTTTGTATAAGGTGTGAGATGGTATTCTTCTCTCATTCTTTTGGGTATGGATATCCAGTTCTCCAAGCACCACTTGTTAAAGAGGCCATTCTCTCCCAACTGATTGGGCTTGGTAGCCTTGTCGAATATCAGATGACTGTATATGCGAGGATCTATATAAGAACTCTCAATTCAATTCCATTGGTCAGTAGGTCTATCCTTGTGCCAATACCATGAGGTTTTGATCACTGTAGCTTTGTAATATGTTTTAAAGTCTGGTAATGCGATACCTCCAACTTCATTTTTTTTTTTTTCAATATGTCTTTGGCAATTTGGGGCCTCTTACCTTTTCAAATATATTTTGTGGTTAGTTTTTTCAGTTCCTTAAAAAATATAGTGTTGATTTTTATTGGGATTGCATTAAATCTGTAGATTAGTTTGGGTAGGATAGACATCTTGATGATGTTTAGTCTTCCTATCCATGAACAGGGAATATTTTTCCATGTATTTAAGTCTTCTTTGATTTCCTTTAACAGTGTTGTATAGTTTTCTGTATATAAGTCCTTTACATCTTTATTTAAATTTATTCCTAGGTATTTGATTCTTTTAGTTACTATTGTAAATGGTATTTTTTTCTTGATTTCCTCCTTTGATTGATCGTTATTGGTGTACAGAAATGCTACTGATTTTTGAGCATTGATTTTATAGCCTGCAACATTACTGAACTCTTTTATAAGTTCTAAAAGCTTTGTTGTAGATTTTTGTGGGCTTTCTATGTATAGGATCATGTCGTCTGCAAATAATGAAATTTTTACTTCTTCTTTTCCAATCTGGATGAGAATGGCTGTTCTTTAAAAAAAAAAAAAAAAAAAACCCAGAAAATAACAAGTGTTGGAGAGAATGTGGAGATGTAGGAACACTCGTTCACTGCTGTTGGCAATGTAAAATGGTGCAGCTGCTGTGGAGCACAGTTTGACAGTTCCTCTGGAAGCTAAGTATAGAACTACCATATGACCTGGCAATCCCATCACTAAATACATACACAAAAGAATTGAAAGCAGAGACTCGGACAGATATTTGCACAATGATGTTCATAGCGGCATTATTCACAATTGCCCAATATATAATTTTTAGTTCCATTTTATCATACCCCTTCTTTTAAGAAAAAATAAACTTTTCTTTGGCTTAAATCATGTGTGTATTAAAAAACTTTTAAAATGTGCTATAAAATAGATTTAATGTAACCTTAGTTAAAATCACATCAAATATTTAAGGACACAATTATATTTCTAAAGCTGAATCCAAATGAAACAAATCAAAGTACAAGTATTTAGGAACAGTAAACATCAAAGAAATTTCTTGACAAGCTAAATGCCCAAAGTTAATCTTTTAAAATGTCTGTTATTATTTATTTGCTGAGCATCTTTTAAAAAACATATTAAAACAGGAGACAAGTGAGGCAGAGATGTAACTTGAATTGCATGTTTCATCTTTTACCCTTTCTTTCCTCATGTAATTCCTTCAACATCATAGCCCTAACTCTGGTTTTAGAAGCTCCTGCTGTAGCTCTCACTTGCCTTCACTATTTCTTTGGCTGTGGCTTAGGACTCAGAAAGGGTTGTTTGTAGGAGAAGGATTGTTTAGATTGTTTTTTGAGGGGGAGAAACAATCCCATGTTGCAGTAATATAATGCAGGGTAAATTGCTTTCTAAGTGGCACCAACAATAAATCTCTTCTAATATGAAGACACTTGAAAAATTATATCTATATACATATATATTAAAAATGTCATTTGTCTTATATTTTTGACAACAGTTCATTTTCAGACTGGTTAATCACATTCCTTATTATTAAGAATTGTCTATATCCCTGAAGCCTCAAGTCCTAGCACTCTCAAATTTTGGCTATTATTTTGTGGCAAATTTATTCAAAAGATCAGAGGAGGCCTCCCTCTTTTAATAGGCATGCAGTTTCATTTGCTATCAAAATAATAATAACAATGATGACTATTGTTTAGTATTTGATTTTCTTGAATTTTGATCTTCTTTAGAAAATAATTTAGATAAATGTGGTATACGCTTTTGGTAATGCAGTTTTATAAAATTCAATATCAATAATATAAAACTTTCTTAATTTATCACTTTATTGTTTATTTGAAAGATTGTCGTTATATTTAATTATATCTTAATTGAAATTCAGAGACTTCTTGGTACTTGATTAATAATCAAAGTGAGAGCTTAGATCTAAGAGTGAGAAGGCCCTCATTGAGCTCTGTCTGTTTCTGTTGGTGGTTGGTTCCCAAGTCTGAAACCCCCATGAGTTTAGGAATAATTGCAGCTTATTAACCTCCAAGGGGTAACAGCTGGTGGGGGCCAAAGACACCCTACACCGTGTGATGTCACTCAAACTGACTTCCGTTCTAACCCCCAGGAAATTGTGCCAGATTCCCAAGGAAGGGTGAACTACTCAGAACTGAGTAAAAACTCTCTAAGATGAAGGGATAAAACGATGAAGGCAAGATGTCAGGGGAGAAGACAGAGGTAAGGAGAGTGGTTCTGAGAGCTGTGGGAGTAGGCATGGGCATTACTGATATTAATCTGGCGTAGACATCACACCAAATAGCAACTGTAGGATGTCTGAGATCGAGGCTATCCCAAAGGGTACACCTTTTTCTCTTTAGGTTCCCCCCTAACATTTTCAGGCCTTGGGATAATAACTCCAATGAGGGAAGTCCATATATCATATGACTAAATATAAAATAATCATAGCTCAGGTTAATAAATACATTATATCCTCTCTTGATTTTTCTTTCATAACACGATAAAAAATATGGAAAGCTATGATTTTTATATCACTGAGAGTTGGCAAAATGTCCATGGCAATGAAATTTAATTATCATAGTGCATGTCTAGGTGTTCTCTTGGTGAACAAGTGAATGTTGGATGAGTAAGAATGACATGTAATCCATAAGTTATTATATATGCATTTTTTTCTTGCCTTCATTTCAGCAAAATTGCTAATTATACCGTTTGGATTATAATTGCATGATTTGTTCTCTATTGCCAGCAATGCCAAATTAGATAATCTTTTTTTTTTTTTTTGAGTTATTCTAGTTCTTAATTCATTTTTTAATTAATTTCAATGTTAAGTTTCGTCATTCTGCAGAGGCAGTAGCAACTGGATTTGTGACTAAATTCCTTAGATTCAGAAATGAACCATAACTTTTATGAATTATGTAAAAATATTGCATTAGAATTACCTATGATAAATTAACATTATTGTAGAAAATATTTGAAATATTTTAATTTTGTCATATAACTACTTATCATTTATATTGCAATTTTTATAATCTCTTAAATAAATATCTAGAACCACATAGTGTTTCTTAAATTCTTCTTTCAAGATTTCCTATTTATTCAAATCTCTCTTCAGATGAAATTATACTTTGTTCAATATGGCAAGAAAATAGGCTCTATTTAAAGTTAATTTCATTTGTACATGAATCTTCTCCTTCAAAGTCATGCAAACATTTTCTTTTCATCATTTTGATTTCTTTATGTTTTATTGAAATGTCACTTTTGTTTGCATGTCACATACAGTTTTGTTCAATTTAAATAAATAATTTTCTTTATAATTAAAAAAAGAAATTGCCTATATCTCCATATATGCATATAAAAACATAAGCAAATTCCAGTTAAGATGAACTAGCTTCTTTCAGACCAACCCTCTCTTTAAAAACAACTACAAAATCTTGATATAATGGAAATAAACTCTTTGAAGAAATCAGAGCGCTACCAGTCAGTGAAGACTTAAGGTCCAAGATCCTGGACATATAGAGTAATGAACCTAACATTTGGTTTCACTTTTGCTTCAGGGTATTTTAAAATTTTCAACAGGCAGCTAAAAAGCTGGGAAGCATGGAAGAAAGTGGCAGAGACTGAGAAAACATAGAGAAGGGATTGAGAAGCTGAGTAAAACTTTTGGGCAGTTTCTTACAATTAGAACTAAAAATTGAAGTTTGGGCCTGTTAAAAAAAGAGAGGTCCTGGTGAACACCCCAGGTTATCAGTTGGCACCCTTGCAGGGCTAAATGCTAGGAGTAAGACTTAGCAGAAATATATCAGTATATATATATATCTTACATATACTGAAACACAATTGTATGTAAATTTCATATCAGACTCAATTATTTCTGCTCTGATCTTTATTATTTCTTTCCTTCAGCTTGGTTTGGGATTAGTTTGCTGTTCTTTTTCTAGTTCCTCTGCCCGCCCTTACTCTAACTATTGGCCAGAATCCAAAGTAGGTATACTCTAGGTAAGGATAAAAATCATTCCGAGCCTCAAAATTTCTCTACAATTTTCATATACAATGTCTATGTAATTTAAAAATTACATGTAATTACATGTAATTTAAAAATTGCCAGGTCAACCAGGAGATGAGATCAAATAGTCAAAATTCAAGAGAAATAATAGATACAAAAAACAGACCTATAGGACATCAAATATTGTAGTTATAAGATATAGAGTTTAAAATACCTGTTATTAGTATGCACAAAAATAGATCATAAGAGATGGAGAATGTTAACAGAATACTGGAATGTATTAAAAAGGTAATAAAATAAAATTCTAAAACTTAAAACCATATATGTTTAATTATATGTCTGTATTGTCTACCTACTCCCCACTCTATTTCTGTTCCCAATAATTGGCATTAACCTCAGTTCTAACTTCAATTAAAACACTCATATATAGTTATCTTCTATTTTTCTCTAATCTTCTTCTTCCCTAAAGAAGGAGACTGTCCAATGGTTACAATAGAAAGCTATAAAAAGTTCAATAAAAGCACTATATGTACCATATATTTCTATATGTGTTTTGTTATTAGATTAATAATCAGACAGATATAATATTACTCATTAACAAAGATTGTTTTTAATTCCATTATCAATGAATAATGTCTATTTATCTGAGCTGTGCTCTCCTTATAAGATTATAGTGTTATTTGTCTGTCAGTCATAGATAGAGTTTTGGAATTTCAAAAACATTAATTTAAAAACTTAATTCTTATTGTTTAACATTTTTCTACTAAGAGCTCAGAATAATTCATTATGTTCTCTGAGTGAAAAATATTAGAGTCTTACTTAATCTTATAAGATCATAATTCAATAAAGTTAGATGATAAGCAGTAGCCTAATCAATAAGTTTCTTAGCATATGTTTCCTAGTTATAGATGTAAACCAAGTCAATTTTTAGGGTGGCATGCATTTAATAAATACATGCATACAGATAAATATTTGGTTTTTAAAATTGGTTAACAGATTAATCAAATGAAGACTTATTTTTTTAGAAGTTCTGAGGGGCCAGGGCATGGCAGTGGCAATTAGAGAAAAAGGGGAAATTTTTATTTATTTAAGTCTAAACCCTATAAAGCAAGTATTACTTCTCCCATTATATTATGTGGTTCAGAGAAACTAAGTAAAATTATCATGGCTACAGAGATAATAAATGCCAGCACTGGAATGCAAACACAATTCTATTTGATTCCAAGGCCTGTGATCTTTCAAGTATACTGTGCTTTCTAGCCATGGAAGTAGATAGATCAATGAGCAGAGTTATGTTAAAATTGATGAGAAGATAATCCTGTTAAAGGTTTCATAGGGTTTCAGTGAGAAGTCTATTACATTCCAAATTTGAGTTTGACCAAAAAAATTTATCAAAGTAGGGTTTCATATTTCAAAGGTGTATAGAATTCTGTACATAGTTGTATAGAATTCCATGCATAAGTTTTGCATCTAATATTTAGATTCTTTTTCAGATGATTTTGACACACAATGTTCCAGTTTTATAGTCTTGAGTGGATAGGTGCATCAGACATACATTGGTTAAAATAAACTAACTCAGTGAGGCATAACAAGAATAAGGCAGAGGCCTTTGTGTAAAGTACTATAAACAGTTCAATAAATGCATTACATATATCATTTATTTTTAAATGTGCTGTGCTTGAATTTATTCATAACCAGAGAACAGATATAAGACTCCTCACTAACAAATATGCTATCTATCTTAGCATTAAGGGCAATGATGTTGTAATAGAGTTAAGAGGTATATATATTGCATAGTTTTCACACAAAGACTCTAATTTTCATTTGCATTAAAGTACTTTAATGCTCTGTTTGACCTTTAAGGCAGTTCATTATTATACATGCTCATAAATGACAACGTTAAAACCTCTGACACTTAATAGATAAAAAATAAAGCCTATACATACGGCTTCCCTCTGTTTTTAGAAAAGCTCCAGCCAGCCATGCTCATACAAGGTGCTCATTTGTCCAGCACCCTCTGGAGATTCAGTATATTCTCAAGATTATAATAAAAATGTTTTCCAAAGGTTCCTTCAGAAAACATTTCAAATAGTTATTCTGTTATAGGTAACAGGTGAAGAAAAAAGTTGGAGTATGTATAGTGAGGGAGAAGTGCTGCATTTGAGACCAAACAAGAGTATTACAAGAAAAACTGTAGTTAGTATATGTATGACCTATTTGTCTCTTTTAAAAAAAACCACACACAATCATTGTCTAAAGCAATGTTCACCTGCTATCCCTTGGGTGACTTCAGCTTAATTTTACACTCAATAACTTTAAAGAATAGAATGTTTAATTAAAGCAGTTATTGCTGATTGCTTTGGAAATGAAAAATGGATATCTAATATAAAGCCAATAATATAATTCTTGATGGATTAGTGTTATTATTCATAATAATCCAGACTCTTGGGTCCTCATCTGATTTCTTGACATGATAAAATGTTTTTTTGCTTCAAGGAAGAAATTTGGTGCATCACAAAGATTTTAATACATTCAACAAATATTGAATAAGTGTCTACTATATGTCAAGGACTGTGGTGGGTGGAGGGGCCTCCATAAAGATTAAGAAAAGTTCTATCAAGGCTTCTATGGCATATCTAAGTGTTAATCTTGTCGTAGTGTGTTATATCAGTGTGTGGAGACCCACACAATAAACAAGAAAATATCAAACTCTCATCCTGGGGAGTCCTGCTGTGTTCTCAAATAGAAGGACAAGAATCCTCGAGAACATAGGCAGTTCCTAATAAAAGAAAACAGATCAATGTGTCAAGTCCTCAATATTACTGCAATTAACTATGAATCTTATTCTTCAAAAATTGAAACTTAGTAATTACCATAGGTTCTCAGGGAAGGGGGAGGGAAGAATAGACTAGATAGAACATAGGGCATTTTTAGGGCATTAGAATTGTTCAGCATAATCTTGCAATAACAGATATAGGCCACTTCAAATTTTATCAAAATCTATAAAAGTGTACAATCCAAAATGTAAACCATAATGTAAACCATTGACCATGGTTAGTAGCAATGCTTCAATATTTGTACATCAACTGTAACAAATGTACCATCCTCATGTAAAATGTTATTAATAAGGGAGAGGGGAAAATGGGGAGGGCATTGGGTATATAGGAATTATCTTTACTCATTATGTGACTTTTCTGTATCCTAAACCTTCTTTGAAGATAAAAATGAAAAAAATAAGACACTGGGGAAATATATGGAAGAAAATGTAACTGTGCATACAAGACAACAGATCTTACCATGATGAAAGACACAATGTCTAAAAGTTTTTTATTATTTCAAATTGTTTTAATTTTTTTGTATTTTATTAGTTACTTTTTAAAATTATCTTTTTATTTTCTTATTAATTTTTAAAATATACTTTATTATTATTATTTTTAAAAGAAACAGATTACATAAATGTTACACAAAAAATATAAGGGATTCCCATATGCTCTGCTCTTTAGCCCTCCCACATTTTCCCACATCAACAACATCCTTCATTAGTGTGGTACATTTGCCACAATTGATGAACACATCTTGGAGCATTGCCACTAAGCGATGATTATAGTTTACATTGTAGTTTACACTCTGTCCTGCACATTTTTGCAAGTTATTACAAGATATACAATAGCCTTTATCTGTCTTTGCAATGTCAGTCAGGATTATTCCCAAGTCTTGAAAATTCCCTCAAATTACCCCTATTTTTTCCTGTCCCTCCCCTCAGAACCTCCAGTGGCCACTGCCTCCACATCCATGATAAAAGTTCTTCCATTGTTAGGGTCACAACTAGTATACAGTAGAACAGCTGTATGTCTACTCTAGTCCATCGTCCATTCCCCAATCCTGAGGATTCTGTGATCGTGATGCCCACTCCACCTGTAAGTGAGAGGGCCTTAGATCCCATGGGGCAGATGGATGGGACTTTCTTGCTTGCAGTTGCAGACTCTCTCTGTTCCTTGAGATGGTCATTGTCTTCTCCTTGCTAGTTGCCCTGGGTAAGTCCAATGAACTGGAGAGTGGGTGTTACAAGTCTGTTGAGATTCAGGGCCCAACTGGCACATGGACAGCCCAAATATTTAAGTCTCTTGGACATACAACTATCAGCTCTAGTACTAACTATAGGTTCAGAGTGGGACATGACTCCTGGGGATAAGCTTCCCTGGCACCGAGGGATTACTACCAAGAACCAACTAACAATGCAACTGGAAAAAGACTTGTTCAAAAGGGGGAAAAGGTAAAGACAAATGAGTTTATATGACTAAGAGACTTCAAAGTGAGTTGGGAGGTCATTTCAGAGGTTACACTTATGCACATCTCAGCAGGAACTCATTGACAGTCAAAGTAAATATTACCTCAAAAAGTGGGGCTCCTGAGGGCTTTGGAGACATCCAGACACTCTAAGCAGGTCATACAGCTCAGGAGGTTGGCACCCTGTCAGTGGGCCTTACTTTGGAACTTACATTCCCCATGGTGATAAGTTGGACTCAGTTGTGTTTTCCCTACATGTGGCTCTGCTGTGCCTCTGTTCTTATTAATTATATTCAATTATTTTGTTGGCTTCATTTTTGGAGAGGTTTTGGATCACAGAAGGGTCACAGCAGTGGTGGGGGAGGATCACTGGTGTGGGGTGTCAGTGATGTGGGCACGCATGGGAAGGGGTTCACCTGAGGCATGCCTCAAAGGCATATGAATATGTTCAAGTGTTCATGGGACATGGTTTCTGTGGGTGGAGAGCCAAACAATAACCAAAAGAATATTGAATTCCTATCCTGGGGAGTTCTGCTACATTCTCTAATAGAACAGCAAGAATCTCCCGAGTGCAAGGGCAATGTCTAGTGAAGGAAGACAGACCATTATGCCAGATCCTTGACACTTATGATTGTACTTATGACCTTTCCTTGTGAAATTGAAATTTAGCCGAGAATTATATACTGCCTAAGAGTTACCTCCTGAAAGCCTCCTTCTTGCTCAAATGTGGCCTCTTTCTTAGCCAAACTCAGCATATGAATGCATTACCTTCCCCCTCGGTGTGGGACATGACTCCCAGGGATGAGCCTCCCTGGCACCAAGGGATTATTACCAAGCACCAACTAGCAATGCATCTGGAAAAAGACCTTGACCAAAAGGAGGAAATGGTAAATACAAATGAGTTTTTATGGCTAAGAGATTTTTAAGTGAATTGGGAGGTCATTCCAAAGGTTATACTTATGCACATCTCAGCAGGATCTCATTGACTCCTATAGTAAACAACCTGCTCAACTAGCAGGGCTCCTGAGGGCTTTAGAGATAGACATAAATTATAAGCAGTGCAGACAGCTCAGGAATTTGGCACCCTGTCAGTGGGCCTTACTTTGAAATTTATGCTGTTAGACAGAGTTAGACTCATTTATAGGTTCTCTACACATGGCTCTTCTGTCCCTTTTATTTGAACCCATAATTAACACTATACTTGAGCGGGAATCACCAGCCCAAAATCCTCAAGATTGGGGAATGAACAATGGACTAAAGTAGACTTTATTTTTCTAGCACTGGAAGAACTAGAAAAATAATTGACATAAACTAGTGGCCACCAGAGGCTCTAAGGGATGGGGAGAGGAAAGAGTAGGTGTAATATGGAGGCATTTTTGGAACATTGGTTTTGTTCTGCATGACATTTCAGTGACGGATACAGGCCATTGTATATTTTGTCATAACTTACAAAATTGT
>JAQZBX010037140.1:0-13087 GCA_029593785.1 Cabassous unicinctus | reverse complement strand
CCTCAGCAGGATCTCATTGACTCCTATAGTAAACAACCTGCTCAACTAGCAGGGCTCCTGAGGGCTTTAGAGATATACATAAATTATAAGCAGTGCAGACAGCTCAGGAATTTGGCACCCTGTCAGTGGGCCTTACTTTGAAATTTATGCTGTTAGACAGAGTTAGACTCATTTATAGGTTCTCTACACATGGCTCTTCTGTCCCTTTTATTTGAACCCATAATTAACACTATACTTGAGTGGGAATCACCAGCCCAAAATCCTCAAGATTGGGGAATGAACAATGGACTAAAGTAGACTTTTTATTTTTCTAGCACTGGAAGAACTAGAAAAATAATTGACATAAACTAGTGGCCACCAGAGGCTCTAAGGGATGGGGAGAGGAAAGAATAGGTGTAATATGGAGGCATTTTTGGAACATTGGTTTTGTTCTGCATGACATTTCAGTGACGGATACAGGCCATTGTATATTTTGTCATAACTTACAAAATTGTGCGGGGCAAAGTGTAAACTCTAATGTAAACTGTAGTCCATGGTTAGTAACAATGCTTCAATATGTGTTCATCAATTGTAACAAATATACCACACTAATAAAGGATGCTGTCAATGTGGGAAAGTGTGTGTGTGTGTGGGGGGGGGAATGGGGCATATGGGAATCCCTTATATTTTTTATGTAATATTTATGTAATCTAAAGCTTCTTTAAAAATAAAAAAATTAAGTGTTAAAAAAAGAGTTCCGTGAAGAAGTTCATATTCTGGTGGATGACATAGGCATAATAATGCTGTACTAACAGAGCATTGTAATAAATGTGCATATGATACTATGGGAACATGGCCTGTAGGTTAGAGAGAGGTTTAGAGGGGTAAGCAGCCCAGTTGAACCTAGTAGTTTTCCAGGCAGAGGAAGACAGGGTCATTCCAGGTAAGGAAATAAAGAAAGGCAAAGTGAGCATGAAAAAAGGCATGAAAGAGCATGGTGTATTTGGGGAAAAACATTTAATTCTGTGTGGCTAGAACATTGGGTACATGTTGGGAAGTCACAGGAGATGAGGTTGCAAAGCAGACTATGTCCAGCTTGTGAAGGACATTAAATGTCATGCTAAGGAGTTTAGACTTTGTCCTTTTGCAGTGGGAGGCCAAAGAAGAGTTTTTAAACACTGTACTTACATAATCAGATTTGTATTTCTTAAATGGAATTCTGGCAGCCATATGGAGATGGAATTGGCAGGGGAAGAGTCTGGAGTCAGACAAACCAATGAAGGGGCTATTTCAAAAGACTAAATAAGAGATGATTATCTTGAACCTGCTCCTTTAAGTTCGGCACCCACTGGCCCGTAAATGCAGTATTCCCTGACACTTCTAGCTTCTTCTCAATCTGCACTCACATAGGTATACTTTCCTTTGTGCTTTTGACCTTTGGTTCCAGATCTTCTGTCTTTAGATCAGATATTTCTGCTTCTGTATTTCCTCTCCATTGATGAGTTCAGAGAGCAAATATCTAGTAAATATGGACTCACACTCCTAGGCTGAAGGCTAAGACCACATTCATCCTGCTATTCCTTTGTATTAGAGTAGAGGGGGGCCTAGAGGTTGACTACCAGATGAATTTGTCCAACCCATTCCTAGCCCCTGAAACTCAGCTACCTTACCCACATAGCACATCATGGTGGGCACACAGAAGAAAACTGTTAAAACAATCCTTATTTTGGGCCTTTTCCCTGTACCTCTCCTTATTTACACTATTTTTTTTTCTTACAATCTGTATCCAGCTTCTCAGAATCCTGGATTTGGATCCGAATCTCATATCTGTTCCTAGCCCCTTTGTTTCAACAGCTCCCCTGAAACCCATTTTGGCTTATGAGACTCCCTCATCCCTATTGGCTCTTGGGTCTGGCTACTTCTCCATTTGTTTTCCCATGGCCTCATTAGAGAAACTTCCTGCTGTAGATTAGGCCTCACAGTCCACCACCCACCAGGCTGACTACCTGGGGCCCCATGACCCTGGGGAAGAGCAATTTGGATGGAACTAAAAACATCACAATTAGATATAAAAGAAATAAAATCAAGAGATGTTTATATGGTAGAATAGACCAATTGAATGTGGAATAGAGAAAGGGATAAGTTAAGGATTAATTAATTCAATCAACAAATATTTAATGGGCTATCTACCACAGGCTTTTAGATATTATTCTAGGTGTTGGGTGATACAAGTATAAATAAAACAGAGGTAGTTTCTCATTTCATTGAACTTACCTTCTAGTGGGAAATATCCTTCCAATTTTCTTACTTGGACACCTTGGTGGGTTAACTCCTTAAATATGATGTATGTTTTAGCCCTGATTCCCTAGGAAACAGAGGCTGAAGCAAGACTTAAGACTAATGATATATTTGGCAATGCCAGGATAGAAAGAATGAGGGAAAGGGAAGTGAGATAGGGAGAAATGAGAAGAAATGCAAGATGATGCTCTAGCCACTCATACAAGATGTCTCCAGACATATTGTATGGAAAAATCAGGCCTTGGAACAGTCCATCAAGAGGTGGAAGGGAGTGAAAATTTATCCACCGACTCCCTCCTATCTCCTATCTCCCATTTGTCAAAGTATATCACGAGGAATAAAATCCCCCAAATTTCTGAGTTGCATCATTTAACCTCTTCAGAAGCCATTGTGAAGACAGAATCTGTGCCCTACGGCATGATGCTTCATCCAAATCTAGAAGTATCAGGAGTGGCCAGAGATACCTGGATGCACCTGGAATTGAGGCAGCACAACTTAACTTACAACAGTCAGTTGCAGCAAAGGCGATTGAGGTAAAGCAAGTTGCAGAGTCCAGGAGAGACATGAGTATGAGAGAATCTCAGGAGAAACATAAGGTGCATTAGATGAAAAAAAGAACTCAGGAAGAGGGGAGTAAGTCTGGAAGAGAATATTAAGTTCAGTTTTCAGGAATGTTGATTTTAAAGTGCCACTGGATTATTTAGGTGAAGATACCCCCCCAAAAAAACAGTTTGATATATAAAACTGGAGCTCAGTATTGAGTTCTGTGCTTGGAAGTTGTCAATAGATAGGTAGTATTCGAAGTTACGAGAGTGGACTTGTCACCTGGAGAACATAAAGACAGAGATGATATAGAGGCAAATCTTAAAATTTGCCAGCCTATATCTCAAGGGGACTTGTGGCATGTTACTGTTAAGAGATAATTCTCATTAGATTTCTCACATTTCTGCATGGTTTTATGAGTAAAGCACTGACTGCCTTTGTTATGGATTACCTTTTAAAAGATGTTTATATAGCAAACAGTCTTGGAAGATAGAAATAATGTCTTCCTCTGGAGCAAAGGGCAGGCATGCTCACCGCCTATTATGAAAAATTTTGGTTCCCTAAACTCAGGGTTATTTTTCTGTAATGCAATCCACTGTGTATATTGGGGGACTCAGGGAACCAATGTAGTAAAATGGTGGCACTCTGACTACTGATGTTACCATGAGTAATAGAGTCCTTTGTCTCTGACCCAGGAGTCTTGTATCTTCTGCTGGCATCCATGAAACTATAACATCTAACATGTTACCTTGCAAGTTGGATAAAATCTCAGACTCTTCACTTTTCTTCACAATTTTGGCATTGAGAATGGATGCTAACAAAGACATGGATTTTTAAAAGAGGAAGTCCAAGGGCCTCATAGGTTGATTAATGAGATTTGAGGGGAGTCTATTAAAATTAGTAGCAAACATGTTAACAAAATTGTATGATCAAGTAGACAATAAATGTTCCTCCTCTCTGTTGCCTGTTAATGAGGAAGAATTGGAGAGGTGTTTGTAGAAAAAGTGCTGGGAAATAGGTTCAAACACAGCTCAACTGATGGTGTCCTGGTTGATGCTAACTCTCTGCCCAGCAGGGGGACTTCCTTGCCAATCTGGCAGTCAGGCTCAGCTCCTCCCCATTACAATAACTTAAAACTTCCTGGTTAGAAGGCTCTGCCCCCTTTCAGACAACAGTTAGAAAAATGTGCACCTATATTGAGTGTGGAACTAGGAAATTTGTGACTGCTATGGGAAGAGACCTGGCAAATTGCTAGAAATTCAACTGGTTCACTTGAGAAGTACAGCAGTGAGGAAGGTAATGTTAGTTAAAAGAAGAATGATAACAGCTTGACCCTTCTGCCATCTCTCATGCCAACCTTATGTTCATTCAGATATAAGGTCTCAGAGTTTTTTGCCGTGGATCCTGGTTACTATAAAGGAGATTTGGCTCTCTCAGGACGACAGACAAGCTCCACAGGAAACTTTTCCATAGATAATGTATTGACTACTATTCTAGTTTTTACTGCCCCAGTTTGGGTTTACAATGCTGATGAAGGTGAATCACTGGAGAATGAGAAATGCACCCAAAGGAATCTAGATAGATTTTTATGGTCAGCCCTGCCACCCTAGAAGTCTCTTAGCTCTTATGCTAAAACCAGGTGACAATGAAGCAGTAAATGTCCCTGAAGAAGGTGGACTCCTTTAAAAAAAGTGCCATCCAAGTGAGTCATGCTCAAGTCAGGCATAGTATGCAAACTCCACAGTCCCAGCTGGAATGCAGTGTGTCTGTAAATGCTGACTCAAGGGGTACCCAAGGCTGGAAAAAAAAATGGTTTTAGCCATGAGGATCTTATTATCCAAATAAAGCATTAGGCAAGTAGAAAATATTAAAAGTTCATTTGATTGAGCCACGAGTCACACCCATAACACTCAAAACTGAAAATGAATACAAAGACTTATTTCTTAGCACAGAGTCATTCTCTCCCTCCATGCCTCCTGACCACCTCCTTCCCTCTCCAACCTAAGCTGCTTTAAGGAAAAAGACGATTAGGGCTCTGGCAAGGTCTCTTTCCCAGGTGGGGACTGAAATCAATACATACCTGTCCAAGTATGCTGGGGAACTTCAGTGGGGGAGGGACTCAAACTTTTATGGCCTGTTTTATACAGGTGCCCAATTCACCATCCTACCCAGTCCCAAGAATGTGGGGGTACCAGGATTCTACTAATAAGGATTGCATAAGGTCCAATGTGGGTAAAGGAAGCTAATGTGACTTTGTGGGTGGGGTCTTTTGGATGGATTCAAAGTACGATTTTTGCTCCTTTTACATGGGAAACTATGGCAGGAATTGATGTGTTATATGCTTATACTTCCCTGCTCATAAATGCCAGAAAGAATTCTCCCAATTGGGAAAAGCTACACATAGAGAAGTGCTAGTGGAACACATAAATCCTAACCAACCATCTCTCTAACACAGTCAGAGTAGGGCCCCACAACCTTAATGACCCCTTTGAGCTTTGAGTCTCTGTGACTGATGATTTGCCTACTGGAACCTCTGGCAAAGGGAGGCAGCTTCCACTTGGAAGCACCCCTTGTAGCTCTGGACTCATTGCCTCCCTGACATGGCATCCCTTTTCAAAAGCAGTTATTAGCTTGGGCTCTTGTTGACCCTCAACACCTGAACAATGGAGGCTTTGTGAGTTACTGGCCTGATAATCCTGTTTTGGGATGGGTCAACTCAGACTTACTGACTAATGAGGTCTGAGGGGCCCAACAAACCTCTTTGTCAAATGGAAATAGTATGTTCAAGTGAAAAGCTGGACTGGTCCAAGAAAGATCTTGGCTTTATGTGAGAAATGGCAGCTATTCCTCTGAAGGAAACTTCATCCCTTATTCCACTGCCTAAAGCAATGCCATTAGTTCAATGAATCCATGATTCACAGAAGTTCCCCTAAATGATTGGACCTGGTTCAATTGTGTCCACTGGGATGTTGCAATATTTCAACCTCAGTGCCATTAATGCAGGATTGATAGTGGACATGGTTGCTAATATGTTCAATGGGCAGAACTCAAGGTTGTTCTCCAGCTTTAGCCAATACTCTCTTTGATGAACCTTGTTATGGTTTTACTGACTCTTGAGCTGTTGCCAATGGTCTAGCTGTTTGGTCTGCCACTTGGAAAACTACAAACTGGCAGATTACAATCCCTCTTTGTGGCTGTGAACAGTGGAAATAAATTGTGGCTGCTGATCCAACCATCTGGGTCACTCATGTGGAAGCCCACAGTAAGGGCCTGTTCTCTTTAAGAGACCAACCAGAATCTAGCTGCTGATTGAGCCTGCACCCACTAGATTGCCACTACTTCTGTCTAGATCCATGATTTTATCAGATATGGCAACACAACTACCATTATACACTGGGAAAAAAAGTAAAGGACACTTTTCTTTGGTGCCAAAGCTACCATTGCATACCAAATTTGTGACTCTTGCCAAAAGTTGACCTGTTTTATAGTGAAGGAGACTACACTGCATGGGGCATGACCTCCATCTGCTACTGGAAGATTGACTACATTGAACCTTTTACCCCCTCTGAGCATTATTAGGGGTGCCTCACCACTGTTGACACTTTCACAGGTCCTGTTGTTACTGTTCCAGTCCTATCAACCAACTCTGGTCACACCATGTGGTCTTTGAAACTAATCTGTGTCATGTTTTCAGTTTTTCAGACCATTTGGAGTTTGAAAATGGTATTCTTTCAATGACAAAAGCGACTCAACAATGGGCTGATTGTCAAGGTATTTGATGGACCTTTCACTCTCCCCATTGTGAAAGTATGAGAGTGGAGTATGAGAGTGACCTCTTCAATAACCACCCAAAAGATTTCTGACTCTTCCTCCCTCACATCCTCCTGGTTCATACACCTTAGAAAGGCAGTTTGTTCACTGAATGTGGCTATTCCCAAAAAGGAATCTTCTTTTCTCAGCCACTTCCTGGGTAATAATCAGTGAGAAGGGGGCAGGTTTATATAACTCTTTATTGAAAATTTGAGATTCCACTCTGACGATTCCTGGACAGAATACCTCTTGATTTCCTTTAATGACAATCTCAGTCCAGTCTGTTTGGTACATTCTCCAGGTGACAGCCAGACCTAAGGGGCCTAAAGAATTCAAATTTAAATCTGGTGCCAATATCTGCTTTCTTGTGGATTTGACGTAGTCCACAATAATAAAGATAGTGACTACTGGATTGAGTATATTGCTTGCTGAGTCTTCCTTCAGTGAGTCATGCAGGCCAAAGTGGAGACATGAAGGGACTCTGTTATAAGATTGCTCTTCACTTTCTTGTACCAGAATCTTTTAGATGAAAGGTCTGAGTGTAGTAGGCGATGATCACAATAAAATGAAGTTACAGCTACTGGAATTGGGCACACCAATTTTGTGTCAGTGGAGGGAAAACTACAACCCTGGCCTCTGAAGAAGAAACACATAAGATTCTGGGAGATATGGGGGGGGGGACATTAATGATACTGTGTTTCAGCACTATCCTGGAGCCTTCCTCATAGAAGAAAATGCACTAGTGTGGCTCTACCTCTTTATAAGCACCTTCAGTATAACTAACTGCTGGGTCTGCCATTCCCCACCAGACAGCTTTGACCTCAATTTGGTCAATATTTTCTTTAACCTTATGTGAAATTTCAGAAATGGCAGAGGAATGTCCTAGCTCCTGCACTTCCCCACAAAATACCTGTCAGCACCTCCAATCTTTTTACCATTTCTATAGTCAATACTCAGTCTGTCCATAGGTTGGATGAATGCCACCCACTGGTGCCATGAACATATAGGACAGGCTGGACTCTGTCAGGCAGTTGCTCCAAAGCAAGTAGTACACTCAATTATTCTAAGTAAACTTGGAACCTCAACTGTACTTCTTATGTAGAAGGCATGCATTAACTTGCCTCCCTCTTTTTTTTTTTTAACAAATCAATTTTATAGATACATATTAATAAAGAATAAATCCATCCAAATTGTGCAATCAATGGTATTCAGTATAATCACATAGTTGTGCATATATCACTTCAATCATTTTAGAGCATTTTCATTATTCCAGTAATAATACCAATAATACTAAAAAATAAAAACCAACCAACCAAACAAACAAAAGCTCATCACCTCTCAATCTCTCTATATTTCCCCTACCGTACATAGCTGTTATTCTATTTCCTTCTCTCTAGTTTAGTTGTATTTATATTTTGTAAAAACCATCTTACATATGCAATATCACCCATATTTGTATTTTACAAGAGGTTTTACTATGTTATACAGTCCCATGTTACATTTTTTGGCTTTCCTTCTAGTAATATAAATGTCCTTATTCCTCCCTCTTTAAAACACAATGACATATCCCATAGAGGTGGGCATAAGTAACGTGGAAGTATTTAAAGAAACATCATCTATAGATCACGTATCCCTCAGATGACAGAGAAGATATCTACAAAATGAGCCACCCTTAGTTACTCAAGGTAGATTCTCAGAGTAATAACTGATTTGTTATCTATGTGTATCCTCAGGTAAGTTTTCTCTACAAAGGGAATCTTTCAATTAGAAAAGACAGTACAAAATTTGTCCCTGACTTTAGCTGAACTGATCGATGATACTATCTTAACCTTTGAAGAAACTTAGGCCAGTCTCAATTCTGACCTAAATAGCTAGGGTTGTTATGGATGACAGAATTGTCCTAGACTTCCTCTTTCAGGCCAAGGTGGAGTCTGTCCAGTTGCTAATACATCCTATTGCACCTGGATTAATGTTTCAGGTCAAGCAATTTATGGAGAAAATCACCTGACTTTCTACAGTAGACACTGGTAGTTTATGGATTTGTACAGCTAGTTGAGTCTGAGACTCATGGTCATGGCTGAGGTTAGTACTTCAGGTTGGCCTCATCATTTTACTTGAAATTCTGATGATAGTAGCCTTAATTAAATGCTGAATGAGGCTACTTGAATGGATGCAGTCCCAGCCTCTGTGTGTCAGATTAATGAGTGGCTGACTCATGGGAAAACTCACCATAAGCCAAGACAGTATAAAATGAGAAGTGGATATTATTGGGAGATAATATTCCATGAGTCTCTTTTGTTTCTGCATGCCTTGTGAGCAGAGGTGCTGTCTTTTTGTCCAGACTATGTTTTCAAGGATATGTGTATATGTTTGTATAGAGAAGAGCTCTGGAACATACAGTGTCTCCCTCTGAAGCAAAGGCAGGCAGGCTTACTGCTTGTTATAAAAGAATAGTGTTCCCTAAACTCAGGTTTCTCCTTCTATAACAAAACTCACTGTGTATAAAGATGTCACCTGCCCCTCTTTGTGTTACCTTGTAGGAACTGGAGATTGGGAGACCAGTGCAAATGCTGATGCTCTGGTTACTGTTATTACCAAGAGTAATAAAGGCCTTTGATCCTGACCAGGATTCTTGTGTCTTCAGCTAGCATCCATGAAGCTGTGGCAGCCTAACTTGTTAGATTATGAGTTTGGTAAAATTTCAGACCCTTCACAGTTCTTGATAGTTGCCAATGATAATCTGGCAGATTCATAGTTAAATACTGTGGCCCTCATTAGCTCTGCCATTGATCTCCATGATCCTTCCAAAAGTAACAATCATGCATTTTGTAGTTGATGAACTAAGACATGAAGTAGTTATTTTCAAACTAACAATATTTTAAGTTCCAGGAAAAATCGACATCAGGCCACAGACCTCAGTAAGGAAATGTCAATTGTAACAATATCTGGAAGCATATCTAAGTTATTAAACTATTTTGTAACACTATAATACATTCCAGCTGTTGTAGCAACCCCTTTTTCTCTTCATGAAATTTTTCTATTTATGCATATAATTAGCGTAATGGAGTTGAAAGTGGTGGACTGTCAGGACACCTGAGTTGAAGTACCAGTTCGGCCAAACCTGACTGTGAGATCTTTCACAGGTTTCCTCTCACTACTCTGGATCACAAATTCTTCATATTTAAAATGTGAGTTTGGGGTAGGCAAAATAAATGGGTTTTGCCAGATTATTTCAATATTTTCCCAGTTCTTATTTTCAATGAATGGTAGAAAGAATTTATAGCTAAGTGAGTAATTATGAGGTTTTTTTTTTTTTCTTTTTCCTGTTTGCTTTAGCAGAAGTTTCAGACAGAGGACTAAAGATTTTCACTACTTGCCTTTGCATTTGTGGGCAAGATCTGTTTTAACCCTCCTTGAATTGTGGAATAAAAGGCAAGAGAGGAACAGTCCTTGCACAGAAGGCCTATTCAGTTGCTTCCTGTGCCACACACAGCCATCTTGCCTTTGGCCAGCATACTACACAAACAGAAAAATTAGATGATTTCCTATTCACTACGTGGCAGGGCTTTGCCAAGGTCATGCTGCCCTTGCCAGGGCTAGCCACAGGAGAAAAAGACATTGGCTTTGACTATCACAGGATTTTTCCTGGGCACAGTGCAGTAGCTATAGATAATAAGATGGTCAGTCTTATTTGTTCATTAATTCATTTATCCCATTAAAATTTTTATATGTTATATAAATATATGTCACAAGTTCTTTCATTACTACAATATTAATAAATTTACTTTGCTCATGATTGCATTCCCTGCTTATGTTTGTTCATTCCTCAAGCTTGAGGATTTGGGGATGGTGATGCCAATACCCATCATTCTCTATATCTTCAGATCCCCCATTCTCTAGGACCAAGTTCACAGTAGCCTTTTCTACAAAGCCTTCCCTGATTCTACTCACAAAAACATGAAAAATATTCTTTTCTTCTTCTGTTCTAATTACAGGTCATCTCTCCTTTTCTATTAAGACTTTTTATTGTCTACCTAGTTTTATTCATGCATTCATTCTGTAAACATATAGTAAATATCTATTACCTACTGAGATTTGTGCTCTTTATTCTGAACTAGATTGTAAACTCGTTGAAAGGAGAATCAGTGTCTAGTTCATCACTGTATTTCTGTGCTCAGCAAATATTTTTAAATAAATGAATCAACGAAGGACTGAATGAATATGCATATAAATTGCTGACTATCCAGATTTAACCTTATCTCTTCTCTGGCTCCTGGGGCTAGGATGCCCACATTCTTGTCTTTCCACACTTCCTTTGCAAATTTACTTTCATCTGTATCTATTTTCTCTGTGTTACTTCTGAGAGGAAGAGGGAATCTGTTTTCAGTCTCAGACTACTCTTTCTACTCACCTTCCAGTATAGAAACCATCACATCCTAACTTCCCAAGGACTCTAATGAAGCAATGATCTCCTTTCCTCTGTATTCACCATGTCCAATGTTTCCTTCCACTCAGCACATAAAGAGGTTCAAGTCTTTCAAATCTTAAAAAAAAATTCTTCCCTTGACCCAGAATGCTCCTATCTGCCTCTTGAATAAGATACCTCCTTTTGCATGCCAGGGCAACACATAATACTCCTTCCACCCTTCCCCCCATATCTGTATTATCTTTAGAGAGAAGGGAAGAATGGAAAAGAAGGAAAGTAACCTTAATTTGATTGAATTTAAATCCACCAGAGTCTAAGAAAAATCCAGAAGGAATTAAGCTTAGCTTGAATGGCAAAGATTTTTTTCTGACATCATTAGAAACTCAGGTTGGTTGTAGAAAAATAAATTTCCAATTATCCCTAAATCTATGACTGTGAAATTTAGGTACCTTTACAACTGCATAAAAAGTAGTGACTTTAAGCACAAGATCTTGACGTCTAAGTACATTTCCTTACACAAGGAACCAGAGCGCCTTGGAGAAATGATTGATTCAAGATCTGGGGAAGGTATGGACAAGGTAACTCTGAGATATATTGCTGTGCAAAAGCAAGAAGGCTTTCCACAATTGATGGAAAAAGCTCTGTCAAAGGTCACAGGACCTATACTGAAATGGCCCCCTTTGTCCAAAGTTGTGAAATTTCAAGCATCAAAAAGAATAATGATGAAAGTTGATTGAAAGATATTTTACGTGTGTGTATGAAAAAATTCACAAGTTCATAATGATACTCAAGAAGGAGAAACCAAGAAAATATCATATGTCATCATTTATGGCAGGTTTTAAATCAGCCCTTTACTTTGAAAATTGGTAGTTAAAAGGGAAGAGTTAAGAATTCATCCGATCTTTCCAATAGGAGCAATATTTATGGCAACCATATGGCTCTAGTTAATAAGGAAATCTCCACTTTTTAGAAGAGTGAAAATTAATTATGTGTGAGGAGTAAGAAAATTAGAAGTTTGTTATGTTTCAAACACTGATGAAATTATTGATTTAGGCAAGGATTATCAATTGCTGTTGAAACTATTGTTCTGATGAATTGCTAATGAAAACTTGACATTTGTATGGTGGAAAAGTAACAGCACTCAGATTACTTTCTGGTCACAAGGAGAAAAAACATTATTTTACCATGGTGGAATCAGGGGGTCATCCCCTCAAGTCAATAGCCAAACTCTAAATCACTAACAGCATACATCAAAATAATATTTTTCCTACATATGAAGTACACAACAACATCTATGGTATAATATTGCTGGAAAAGTCTAAATTTAATCTAATCAGCTTTTGGAATATAATTTCTAGATTACAGAAAATACAGGGGCTAGAACAGCACTACCCAAAAGAAATATAATGTGTGTCACAGATGTAATTTTAAGTTTTCTAGTAGCCATATTTGAAAAAGTAAAATGAAACAATGAAATTAATTTTAGCAATTAATACATTTTATTTAACCCATGTTTAAAATTTTATCATTTTGACATGTGATCAATATAAAAATTATTCATGAGATATCTTACATTCTTTTTACTGGCACTATGTCTTCTAAATTTGGTGTGGATTTTATATTTATAGCACATCTTAATTCAGACTAGCTACGTTTCAACTGCTCAACAGCTAGAGCCTACCATATTGGACAGCACAGGGCTGGAAGAGTAAGCTAAAAATAAAAAAAAGATGAAGAAGCCCTTGCACAGACCTTGAAGGTGGGATATTCTATAAGGCAATAGCCTTATCTCTTCACTATATCAGTATGATTAAATATAGGGACTGTTCTACATTAAAAAGTACCTAAAGCCCATAATAACCAGATGTATGTGATCCTGTATTGGGTTGTTATTTGGACAAATTATCTCTAAGGACATATGAGAGACAATAAGAGAAATTTGAATATGGTCTTAATTAAGTAATGAATAAGTTTTTGTCAATTTTGATAGGCAGGATAATGTTATTTTGTCTATGGAAGAAAATGCCCATA
>JAQZBX010037139.1:0-16584 GCA_029593785.1 Cabassous unicinctus | reverse complement strand
CCACTCTTAATTATTTATATTTTATAGATAAATGAGAATCTGTCCTTGCAACTGGCATTTCTAAAACCAAATCTCCAATCCTCTGAGGAAAACATCACAGTTCTTGAAGATGAAAAGAGAAAACTAACTCTGATGATTAAAAGTCTTAAGGAAGAAAGAGAGCAACTTCTTTCCCAAAAAGATTTGCTGAGAAAAGCCTTGACAACCCAGAAAGGTGCATAAACTTTGTCTGCAATTAATGGGGCTGCTTTCCTCCCCTGTGTTCCAAACTGTTGCCATATCTCCTCAGGTGTAGTTGGTTTCCAATAAACAATATTTTATTGATATGTTCTACTGATGTACAAAAAGCAGTGGCATGCTAGACTTTGCTAAGGGTTATAAGTTGTGGAAGATGGTGACAAATACATTCATAATGTGATGTTGCAACATTTGGACTGAAGTGATAATTTGCTGTATCTGAATATAACAATGGAGAAATTAATTTGTAAAAGCAATCACTTGCACCTTTATCTATTCCTATCTCACAGAGATGAAGACAGTATAGCAGAGTTGACTGTGCCCTGTTTTAAGCTGATACAAAACTGCAGAATCACTTTTCTTGTGTGTGCAGGAATTCCAGGGTGTTTGATACTTCTGGTGGAGAAGAGTTACCATTTCAATTGCTAACCTTTAAATGAAGATGAGGAGGACAGAATTGGAAGTGGTAGCCAAATGAATAGGTGGAGTTTAGTTAATTGCTTATACGATATCACTTCAAAGGCCGCAAAGTCTTTTATAGCCCCTAAAAGTTGCTTTTTTTTTTTTAAATCGAACCCTGGACCTCCTATATGGTAGATGGGAGCCCAATCGCTTGAACCACATCCACTTCCCCCACTGCTCTTTAATGTCTGAAAATTTCATATTTTCTCAACTAGAGGCTCTCTCTGTTAAAATTCAGACCAGTCACCCTTTGAGAAGTAACATTTTAAATGTTATTCGTCATTTAGACTTTTGTGGAAGTGAAGTGGGTTTTAGATTCTTTCTTAGAAGTTTTTTTTAACTTATATCAGATGAAATAGACTGTATTTTTTAATACTTTTTAATTTTTTAAAAAGATACTCAGATTACATAAATGCTGCATAAAAAATATAGGGGATTCCCATATGCCCCGCTCCCTACCACTCCCACACTCCCACATTAACACCCTTCATTAGTGTGGTACATTTGTTACAATTGATGAACACATTTTGGAGCATTGCCACTAAGTGTGGATTATAGTTTACATTGTGGTTTACTGTCTCTTCTGCACAATTTTGCAAATTGTCATAAGATATACAATGGCCTGTATCTGTCTTTGCAATGTCACTCAGGATGATTCCCATGTCCCAAAAATGCCCCCATATTACACCTATTTTGAGAGAGAACAGGAGGATATTGGATATTGTGGGATTAAGGAGAGAAGAAAGAAGCCTGAGGTTGTCCCAGACGCGTGCCTGTTTTCCAACGTTGCCCCGTGATTGGTGTGACCCCAAAAATAGAAGCTGGTTTATTTAAAAATTGATTTACAAATATTTGTTCTGTAACTTTTTATTTTTAAGTAACTTCAAGCTTATAGAAAAATAATAACATAGTACAAGAAATCCCTTATACTCTACCCAGTTTCATTTAGCCCCCATTTGCTCTATCATTCTTCCCCATCTGTTCATTCATATGCCTATATCTTCCTTAGGTCTGAGTTTCCATCTGATACGACTTTTTAGTACAAAGAACTTCCTTTAGTATTTCTTGTACAGCAGATCTGCTGCTGACAAATCCTTTCAATTATCATTAACTTGAAATTATTTCACTTATCTAAACATACTTGTAATAGCTGCTTTAAAATCATTGCTAATTCACTATCTGGGTCACCTTGGTGTCAGCTTATATTGACTACTTGTCCTCTCGACTTTGGATCACAATGTCCAATAGTTTTTTATTGTACATTGGACACTGCAGATTATATATAGACTGTAGATTCTGTTATCTTTCTCTGAAAAGTGTTTTTTGTTCTAGCGGGCAGTTAATTTGGTGGAACTTAAACTCTGTCTCCTACAGTGGGCGGCTGCTAAAATCTCTGCCAAGTTCTTGCAGTCTTCTAAATGCTTTCTGCCAGGTTCATTGGAGTCTCTTCCGTGGCTCACTTCTTTCTGTGATGCCCCCACCCCTCAACTTTCCAGCCTCTCTAGAAGACCTTTCCTCTGTTCTCTGGTTCTTCAAATCAGTACAACTGGAACTTTCTATGTGAGCTCTAGCTACCCCTCACCTGGAGAACTAGGAAGTGCCTTCAGACCAAAAAATAATGTAAGCACAAATCTCATCCAGTGGAGTTCCCATCTTTCAAATGTCATCTTCCTTTCAGTTTCTGTCTGCTTATGGTTACCCTCCAGGACCTTCAAAGAGCCGTTTATATATTGTTCTGAACTCATACTTGTTATCTGTAGAAGAGTTAATCTGACACAGTTTCTACACTTTTAAAAAACACATTAAAAACAAAACTTTGATTCTATAGTTACAAGTAAATCAATTATTTCAGCAAGTATTTACCAAGCATTTACCTTTTGCTAGTTATGTTAGTATTAGATGCTAGAAATCCTTCTGGATATGACTTTTATTAATTTGCAGTCAAGTTGAATGAGCTTGACTTTTTAAACCTCAAAATAAAAATGTTATTCCTAGGCATTTGCAACCCCTTCCAAAAAATGAATATAATAATCATGCATTTATTTGTTCTGTCATAAATATTTTACATTTATGTGGTACCTTTCTCAAGAAATTTGGATTACTGAAATCAAAAGCATTTGAAGTTAAGTTTAGCAACAGCAGTTGGTTGCAGTTAAAAATCCTCAACTTTCTTCAGCTGATTTGAAATTTGTCAAATTATTTTTTCATAAAAACTCCAGGGACAAAACCATTCCTTCTTGACAGTGAGAATCTCTGTCACTTCTCTATTTAGAAGGGAAGCAGAAACTCTGCAGCTAGAAACATATAAAATAAAAACTGACCATTGCAGTAGTATTTTGGTATCAAATTTGGGGCTGAACTACTACCAGTAAGCCTGGCTAGGGAGTGGCCTCACCTTCTATTTATTCTCACCTTCCGACCTAGAATGTGCAATGTTGCTAATCTACTTAAACAGTTTGAGATTTGTGAGTATATTTAAATAAAATAAACCTAGGGAATATATTACTATAGAATCCATTGCTGGATGCCACCCATTTATTGGGTTGAGAGGTCAGGGATAGGAAAAAGATGACCTGCTGCTCAGAGTTCCCATGTATCCTACAGTTTATTAGGTTTCCCACTGTAGTTCTCAGCTTAATTCCTTGTCCCGCCTCTTAAATCCTCACTCAAGATCTGTCTCATCCATTAAGGCTTGTAGGATGAATAGGGGTATAAAGAAGAGAGGTGGGAAATTTTTCTTGCTTTATAGTTCTCTATAAGTTCCGCACCCCCCCCCCAGCCCCCGGCTTTAATAGGGAGTTGAGAGAAAAAGGTTAAGACCAAATTTCATTCCCTATTCTATGGTGCTAATTTAAATCCAGGTTGGAGGTAAACTCAGTGCCCTTTTTATTCCCATTCTAATTCTGCTGTTAGAATAGACTGCCCCACAGAAAAGGATTTCAAATGGCTAGCAGAGTTCATTTTCCATAGCTGTTTGTTGAATGAATGAATGAATGATTTGGCTCCATACAGTATCATGTCTCTTCTCTAATTACATTTTCTAGGAAAAATTTATTCTTTCTAGGATCTTAATATACAAAATTATTTATTGCTACTATTTCACCTTTTATTTCTAGTCAATATTTTCAAATATTTCTGGACTTACGGAAGTTTTATCATTTTCTATTTTATTTTCTGCTGAATCTTATAAATAACTCAACCCGACAGTGTGAGGTCAATAGCAAACATCTGTGTGCTTTGGAGGCTAGCTTCTTCCCTTAGTGTAGCTGGCTGGCATCAGCTGAACAACGTTATTTAACCCACTCAAGCTGTGCATCAACAGAGGCTGACCAGTGCTGGCGACTGAATGTCTTATGCATTAAAACAAAAGAAACAGGAAAAGGAGAACACAAGCATTAATGACCAGTTTATTAGTCATTCCATTTTTCTTCCAAAGAAAACAGCTCCACTGAATCGTTGGTGGATGCAGGGGCAGACATAGGCCAATCAGGTGGTGTCACTTTGAAGTGTGGCTGCAGGGCTTCTACCCCTCCTCCTGCTCAGCTGTTGCAGCAGTGAAGACACTTCAAAGCCAGACTCGCTGTTGTTCCTGCCAGTGGGGTGTGTGTGATTCCAATTAGTTAGCTTCAGAGAAAAAATGAGGAGGAATGTATCCTCTCTCACGTGCCAAGGTTTGATGCTCATCAAACAATCTATCAGTCTTTAGCAATGAATTTATTTAGTAGATGCGAATAAAACAATTCATTTCATCATGTGATTTACATTTATGCACATTATTTTTACAAATGATCTGAGATAGCCAGTTTATGTAATTTGTCCAGATTGTGCTACATGTCAGTGATGACAAGTAAACCACTCCTACTCCTGATTAAATTCTCTGTTCATACAAATATCCTAAAAGCAAAGCAAAGATAGAAAAGATTGTTCCCTTGCCATTCCGACACCTCTACTCTGTAAATATGATTGTTTATAATCCTTCAGTCAATTTTTAATTCCATGTATAGGTAGTGCATTCAAACTCATTTGGAAGTTAGGAAAGAATTATTCCATTTGGTCAACAATTTGCTCTGTTTTTTATATATATGATATAGTTAAATTTTAACAGTAAATGCAAATTTCCTTGAGGGATTTATTTGGTCTAAACCTTAATTTTCATTTAAAATGTGTATTCTTTATTTCACAATTATAAAGGAAAAAGGAAATAATACTTGCAATGATTATTAACTCAGCTCTTAAGAAGAGATTTGATTCAAAAACTGATGCTTTGAGTTATAACAACAGTTGAACTTCCACTTCCAACTAGCCCTTAAATGTGAAAAGTTATGTAAAAACATTCCATTGTACAGTACAAAATGGTGCAAGATACAAGTCTTCAGGGAAGCTTAATATACTAAAACAGTATAAGTAACCAGACAGTAATATTAGACAGTGATAGCAATATGGCTGAAAAGCAGGATTACAACATCAAAGTAGAGGAGCCCATTTAGTCAACAGCTTGGCCCCAGTATAGCCTAAAGAAGATCCAATTGGTAGAAATGCAACTGGGGAAACAAACTCCTAGGAATGTGGGCCAGGGGGAGTGGGTTCCACTCACAGAAAGCTTCTAAAATTAGCAGATGGATATGCTTTATGAAGTACAAAAGACAGTCTACTGTGCAAATATTGAAGAGGCCAGGATAGTTAATTCAATTAAAGAGCATAACAGCAGCAATAAGAACATAAATTTGCCTACTATTGATTTTACAGTTATAATAGAATATAATCTAAGAGGAAGTTATCCTAATGGCTAGATTCTTTTTTTTTTTTTTTTTTTCAATTTTGCAAGAATGTTCAAATTAGGTAGGTAGCACAAGTGTCAGGATTCTCGCTTCCAAAGATGTGTTTTTATTCCTGTGTCCTGAAGAAATCAAAGCTCTTCACAAGGTGCAATCATTAATTTCTGGTTATATTATATCGTCCTAGGTATGGGCAGGCTCTCTGTTCAGGCCCTTTGAGCCATTTTTATTTGTGTAACAAATGAGTTGGAGACACAATTCAAAACAAAACAAAACAAAAATATTGGGGAAAAGTCAAAAGTAAAATGACTTTATGCAGAGTTAAAAAATGTTCATGATTTTAGAGAAAGAACTAGGAGCGTGCTACAGTACTATTCAGCAGTAATTGCTTATGCTGCTCATAATCTGAGTTTCATTCCAATGAGAGTTGCACACTGTCGGGTTGGTTTTGAGGTTGCTGATAGTCGTATTTTCTTGCTATTGAAAAAAAAGAAGATACAAGATAAAGAAAATTGAAAAATAATTACTAGCTAAGATCATTAAATCACATTCAAGTCATGATTCTTTAATTTTGTTTTTTTAGGGGAAATTTATTATACTTTATAATTTCCTTCTTTCTCAACCCTGCTGATACCCATTTTCTAATGTTTAGTAGATTATTAATTTTTGTGTCAGGAATAGTAAGAGCTTTAAAATGTAGGGTAAACATTCATTATATTATTAAAATTAAATTAATGTTTTATAATTTCCTTCTCTCTAACCCCTAATTCCAACTTTAGATAAGCTCCTAATAAATAATAATGTTTTTGTCCACACCATAAGGAATTTGATCATATTTTAACTTATAAAACTTAAGAGCCTTACTATTAAATATAAATGCGAAGAAAAAACATACAATTCTATATTGTTTGTACCTCTAAGAAAGTTTATTGAAGAAAAACTATCACCACTTGAAACTAGAAAATATATGGAGTTAAAATCTTTGTGACTGTCATTTACTATTTAGCTTTAAAACTTTCAACCACTTCTTTAAGTTTTTACTAGCTAAGATAGAGATTTGTTTATGCTACTCAGGGTGGATCCAGATTTAGTGGAGCCTAAAACTTACACAACCTTGAGAGTCCTCTTTAAGAAAAACAATTTTGTTTGCTATTTCCTCTTGAACTGTAAGACTTTGTCAGCAGGACAAGATACGTCACAAACACTAAAACTAATCAGATATGTTAGGACGTTAGGATTCATTAAATGTGCAAGTTCATATATACTCTCACTCTTTAAAGAATAATGTCCACGTATTAATCCCCAGGACCTGTGTATGCATTACTTTACATGGCAAAAAGGATTTTGCAGATTATCCTGGACTATCTGGGTGGGCCTAACTAACCTCATGGGCCCCTACAAATGAAGAACCTTTCCTGGCCGATTTCAGAGAGAGAGGGAGATGTGAATATGGAAGAATGGCTTTGAAAATGGAAGAATGGGGCCATGAGCTAAATCATGTGAGCCGCCTCTAGAAGCTGGAAAAGGCAAAGAAAGGGATTCTCCCCTAGGGCCTCCGGAAAGAAACACACCCCTGCTGACACCTTGATGTTAGCCCAGTGAGACTCCTGTCAGACTTCTAACTTACAGAACCGTAAGATAATATGTTTGTGTTGTTTTAAGCCACTAAGTTTGTAGCAATCTGTTATAGCAGCAATAGAAAATGAATACACTCTACAAACAGAGGAATTCTGATAAATGTTATTTTATGCCATTCCTATCAAGAAAAAAAATTGTATGGTGGATTTATAATTATATATGTTATATTACTGAGTATATAACTGGTAGAAGATAACTTCTGTTTTGAGTAGGCATCAATGAAAACTTAAATTCTTTACTTACAATTTCCATATAGATTTTTTGGCTCTAAACCTTTTTTTAAAAAAACAATACTTAAGTTTTATTTCTTATTTTGAATTGGAAACACATGCATATGGTACAAAATTCAAAAGGAATAAAAGGGTAAACAGTGAAAAGTGTATCTTCCTCCCACCCAGTTAGTCTTCCAGCTACCTAAAGTTTCCTTTCCCAAAGTAACCACTGTTACCAATTCTTAGAATAAAATTTATGAGTTTTTTTTTTCAGATTTCACTTGTATGAAATATATATATATATTGCCTACTTTTCACCTGAAATTCCACCTCCTCCCACCCCCTGCAGATACACACCAGTAGCTGACCATCCTTTCTTGCTGCTTTGTGTGTGTGTGTGTGTGTTGTGTGTCTATGCGTGCCCACACATACATACAATTTTACCAAAATGGGATTATAGAATACATGTTTTCACTGTGGAAGTCTTTCTTTTAAAAATGTGGTCTCTTTTCCTTACACCCCACACCATTCCCGTCAAGGTAACCGATGCGAATAACCTGATGCTTTTCTTTCCATGCCTCCCTCCCTGCTTGAATAATTATATGGGGCATTTAGGTTACGTGTAAATAAGGAATGTTTTGGTCATTTGATTTTACAAGTGGCATCCTAGTATATATACCACTGCATCTTGTTTTTTTCACTTAACAATACACATGGGAAAAACGTCATTCCTCTAAACGGTGGCATAGTAAGTTGTGGTTTTGATATACAACTCGTTCTGGCTTTGTACATTTTGTTTGTTTGTTTTTTATTTCTCTTTTGTTTGGCTTTGTACATTTTAAACTTTGTTTCTTCTCCATACTCTACATTACTCACAGGGCTCAGAGCCATAGGCCACATTACATGGAGCCACGACCTATGACCTTGCACCTCAATGTCATAATGCCATCCTACTGAAAGCCCTTCCTATGTTGGGTTGGCTTGCAGTAATTTATTTAAAGAAGTAGTCACAAACCACATAAATGCATACTATTAAAAACAAACTAAATATGCTCCAAATCAACTTCCTCTTAGCCAGATCCCCAAAATGTTCTTGGCCACTTCAGTGTGGAAATGCAGAGGAGGGGAAATTAGAGGAGAAAAAGATAGCAGTCTTAACTGATGATAGTTAAAATATCTAATTTTTGCAATTTTACAAAAAATAGGATCATGTAAATACATTGGTAGGGCCCTTCTCAGAGCCTTGGAAGGGCCTCATACAAGCAAATGGTCCTGAATCATTAACCTCATGGTAAATCTGCTTTGCTGATGCTGTGTTAGGCATCTGAAAAAGGTACTACGTTTTCATTATCAAACTATTTCTGATAACCTTTTGCTAATTGGATTCCATTCCAGAAAATCTATTTTAAATATGCTTATGATTATAGTTCAGCACAGAATATACTCACAAATGGAATACATTTCCAGTTGCTGTCTCAAACGAATTTTGCTTATTGTGTCATAAAAGTTGGGCTCTGACAAAGTTTCTTCTGTAGGTGGCACACTGAATATCCTCATAATTTTCCTTTTATTCCTAAAACATGAAATCAATGGAGAAGAGAGATTTGTATTAATGTCTTTGGGATGGTAATATTCTCATGGTCCCAGTAAGCAAAAGTTGCATTAAAAGGACTTAAATGATAACAAACCCTCTTCCTTCACTTCCTTAGCTCAGGTATTCCTTCTTCCACTAAAAATTAGGAGGGTGAGCTGAACACATGTATTCAATATAACAAAGCAAAGTACCTCCATTGTGCCTTTTCCTCCCCAAAAGTATGTGTGGAAAAATGTACAAACAAGAAAACATCTGCTATTTCCTCCCTCTCATGTCATCCAAATAAAGAGAAATTACTGGTTTAATTAATGAACGACTATGAACAGACCTTAATTTTGGAAAATAATGAATAAGCATATATAACACACTAGCATGATCTTAAAGGGTCTATCTTTTTTAAAATAAAATTTTACTGAAGTATATCATTCATCTATGAACATACATAAACAATAAGTGTATAATAAAATTTGTGAATTTACAAAACAGACATGCATATCATTACATGAGGCTCCCATACGGCTCCCCACAACCACCACCACCTTGCATTGCTGTGAAACATTTGCTACGAACTATAAAAGAACATTGTCAAAATATTACTACCAACTATAGCCCATTATCTTATATTTGGTGTATTTTCCCCCCACACCACCCAATTATTAACACCCTATATATATATATGTTATGGTTCATGAGAGAACGTTCCTATATTTATCCTGTTAACCACAGTCCATCATCCACCACTGGATTCCCCGTGTTATACAGTCCCATGCTTTGTACAATCCATTCAAAGTGTATATTCAGTGACTCTCATTTTCATCACAGAGTTGTGTTGACATCACCTCAATTTTAGAACGTTTTCATTACTCCAAAAGGAAAAATCCCATGCCCCCTTATACCCCATTATTGTTGTTCCTTAATATTGAAAAAATATCTTCTTGCCATTGCTGCAAAATATTAAATTACTGTTAACTATCATCCTTAAGTTACATTAGTTTTAATTTTCTTGTGTATTACCATATTCTTAACACTTCGTAAAAGAAGTGCACTTATATTTATACTATTAACCACAATATCAATCCACCACCCAAATCACTATGTTATACATTCCCTAGATTATTCTCTAGTTTCCTTTCAACTGACATTTATGTCCACAGACTATCCCTTTCAGCCACAATCTCATTTATAAATTGGCAGTGTTAGTTATACTTACTATAATGTGTTACTCTCAACTTTATTCATTTCCACACTTTCACAATTAACCTTTAAATAATGCTACATGCTTCAAGTGTCAGCTCCCATTCTCAATTCACGTTCTATTTCCTAGTAACCTACACTCTAGAGTTTACCTCTGTGCGTTTACTCAGTGTATTTAGTTCATATTAGTAAGACCAAACAATATTTGTCCTTTTGTGCCTGGCTTATTTCACTTAACATAATATCCTCCAGGTTCATCCACGTGTCATATGCATCCCAATTTCACTTCTTCTTACAGCAGAATAGTATTCCATTGTATGTATATACATTTTGTTTATCCATTCATTGGTTGATGGACACTTGGGCTGGTTCCATATTTTAGCAATTGTGAATAATCCGTTATGAACATCGGTGTGCAAATGTCAGTATGCATCCTTGCTTTCAGTTCTTCTGAATATATTCATAGTAACTGGATTGCTGGATCGTACTGCAGTTCTATATTCAGCTTCTTGAGGAATTGACAAACTGACTTCCACAGAGGCTGCACCCTTCTACAGTCCCACCAACAGTGAAGGGATGTTCCTGCTTCTCCACATCTTTTCCAGCATTTGTTTTTTTTTTTTTTTAATAATGGCCATTCTATAAGGTGTGAAATAGTATCTCATTGTAGTTTTGATCAGCATTTCCCTACTAGCTAGTGATGTTGAACATTTTTTCATGTGCTTTTTGGCCATTTGTATTTCCTCTTTGGAGAAATGTCTATTTAAGTAAAGCTTTCAGTGTTTCACCATTGAGTACAAGGCTAGCTGTAGGTTTTTCATATATGCACTTTACCATCTTGAGAAAGCTTCCTTCTATTCCTATCTTTTGGAGTGTTTTTATCAAGAAAGGATGCTGTGTTTTGTCAAAAGCCTTTTCTGCATCAATCGAGAGGATTATGTGATTTTTCTTCTTCAATTTATTAATGTGGTTTATTACACTAATTGATTTTCTTGTGTTGAAAAACCCTTGCAAACTTGGGATAAAATCCACTTGATCATGGTGTATAATTCGTTTAATGTGCTTTTGGATTCAGTTTGCAAGTATTTTGCTGAGCATTTTTGCCTCTACTATATTCATTAGAGATATTGGTCTGTAATTTTCTTTTTTTGTGTATCTTTATCTGGTTTTGGTATTCAGGTAATTTGGCTTCATAGAATGAGTTTGGTAGCATTCCTTCCCGTACAATGTTTTGGAAGAGCTTAATCAAGATTGGAATTAGATCATCTTTGAATGATTGGTAGAATTCACTTGCGAAGTCACCTGGTCCTGGGTTTTTCATTTTGGGGAGGTTTTTGGTGACTGTTTCATAAGGGGCTATCTTTTTAAATTTAGAGAACCGTGTGTCTCACTTTTTAAATAGTGGGGTGGGGAGGAGGAGACGGCTATTTTTAGAGGAAAACTGTTACCTGCAAGTGGATCAGACATGATATGGAGGCTTCTCTTGCTCACTCTCCACCCCAGAGTCCAGGCAGCCAACGGCACTGCTGCTTCAGGAGGGTCATTTCAGGAGAGTCTAAGTATGTCATCATACTTAGATGACAGTAAGTGCGGATTCTGCACTATTCCCAGGCCAAACATAAATTATTTTTTGGATTACTAATGTTTTGAACTATTTAATGCCTTTTTTGCCTTTTCGTAGGGGACACTTTGAAGAATATGGCCGTAAATAGAAGCAACTCAGTCCAACCAATACTCCTTTTCCTTTTCAAAGCCTACTCTCCCTTGTGTGTGTGTTTTACTGTACTTCCGGAAAGGGAGCCAGGGAGTGTGGCAGACAGCAGCTAAATTAAGCTACAACATCCGGAATTAAGGCAGTCAGCTGTTCACTGGTTCAAGAAATACTTATCAAATAATTATATAATATTGTATACCAGTGACACAAAGGTAAAAGACAAAGTCTTTGTTCTCAAGTGACTAAAGTTTTTGTGGTATGGGCAGACAAGTCAAAAGATTAAAAAAAAAAAAAACAAGTAAAAATAGTTCAATATTGTTTAGTAAGTGCTGTGATACAGTCATGTGCAAGAAATAGAAGGAAAAGTTTTAAACATGACAGCAGAGACTTGCTGAAGACATAGAAATTAGCATTTTTGCATTTCGGGGATTTGGACCAAAAAAATGTGCTCATCCGAGAGTGACAGTAAACCATGTTGGATGACAAAATTGAGTTATATTAGCAATGATAGAATTGGGAGTTTTCTTGTAAAAGGTTTTAAAAGCCAAACAGTGATTACCTATGCCCTAGGGGAGACCAAAGTAAAGTAGATAGTGCTTTTATAGTAGGAACAACAATTCTGATGAAATTATTTTTAGGCATTCAATTCAGATTTTAAAAACCCACAAAACTTCTGAATGCCCAGTTTCTTATATACTCTGAGATACTCAAAAACTTACCTCTTGGCATACATGAAAAGAGCAAAGCTAACAAGGATCACTATCAAGTAAACATTTGTGGCTTCGTTCCAGGCTTCATGAACAGTATAATCAATAGAACCATCATCGCCCATCACTCCGTAGCCTCCAGCCATGGGGCTGTAAGGGAGAAGAACAGGCATTTACTTACTGACGGTACAATCGTCTAGGAAAGGTCTGGCAAGCAATGGCTTGCTGACCAAATTCAGCCTGCTACCCGTTGTTTTTTTTTATGCCCTGCAAGTCAAGAACAGTTTTACATTTTAAAATAGTTATATAAATACCCACATAATATTCTCAATTTTACCTCTTAGCCTTCCCAGCCTAAAATATTTACAGCCTGACCCTTGAAGAAAGTTTGCTGACCCCTAGTCTAGATCATTAAGGAATGTAACATATTTCCCCTTATTTTTTGACACTGAAACATTACAGTTCCCATAGAAGGGTTAAAATTGGGGATTAAGAAATATTGTTACTAAAAGGATATAGGTTGCTGTGTCACTGCACAATTTCCAAATTTTAACTATCACTGAGATGAAAGTGTTTAAGAAAACTTTAAAACACTGACCTAAACAATGGCTATGATGCCAAGGAACAGTGCTGATCTGGTGACAGCAGCATAGAAAAAAAGGTGATAGCTGTAGCAATGCTCCTCCACATACCTCCCAACAAGAATGGAAAACATTTAAAGTTTTATCTAGCTTTTGCCTGCTGGCCAAATTTGGGTTGATAGAAGCTATGGGGTAAAAAGCTACTTTTTGCTATTTACACAGCTGTGACTTCTATTCAAGGAAATGCATTCCTTGGACATTCCCACAAATGTCAGAGCAGTAGTAGCAAGTGTATTAAATAATAAGAATGATTTTGTATTTGTGTATGAAAAATTAACTGAATTTTCCTTAAAGAGAAAGTTCCTTCTTAGTGTTGGACATAAAAGGTAAGTCTGAGTAAAATGGCCTAATATATGAAAGTAATCCACAACTGTTGTCATAGATACACTATAAAAAGGAAGAAAACTGAGCAAATGATAGGTGATAACTGTACTGCAGTTTCTAAGAACAAGACAGTAATTTTCTAATACCAAGAAAAAGAATATCTGGAACGTCCGAGAAATTGTTTTGCAATTATTTTTTCTACAACAATGAAGGCACTGCAGAAATTCTTCCAGAACAATCTCTCCCAGTCTGTTCTATAAGCCTCCAAAATGGTTCATCAATGTAGATTTGGCTCAGGAAGTTAATTAGTATGTATTAAGAGCACTTAGAACTCTTGACATTGAAGGCAAAGGTAATTTCTCTAAACCATCTATTGGTGTCTGAAGAATATAAAGATTGGTCCTGTAATAATTAGCCAGGACAATTAACAAGAAAAATAGAACTTACTTTAAATTATAAAAACTTACAGATACAAGGCCTAAATATTATTTAAACATTAGACTATACCCGATTCCCAGATATTAATGACTGGCTATGGATTTTTTCTTTTTTTAGCTTTTTAAGAAAGTGGGAGGCACAGGGGGATGTAGTATATTCGGTTTAAATTCTTATTCCTTAGAACTGAAGTCCACAGTGTCTCAGAATGTACCATGATTTAGAGTAAGTCACCGGCCTACTTTAGAAATGGAAACTTTTGGAAAGCCAGAGACTATAATTGTCTTTATGAATTATGGAATCCAGAACGGCAAAATGTAAAATCACAATGATCATGTTTGGCAAAGAGGCCTTTGATGTCTCATTTGAGATGCTGCAGAAGGCCCTGGACAAGTATGTAGCAAGGGTGGTAGCTTTCAGGATTGGGAGTTATTAAGCTGAGGAAGAAACAGGAATGCTACCGCAATGGCCACCTAACTAGAACTTTTCACAGGTGCCATTTATCTGACAAATCATGAGTGTTTCCTATTGCCTGAACAGATCTAAGTCACATTAATTTTTCTGCAGGGTTTCACAAAATTCTCATGTGCCACTCAGTAAATGCTGTGTTTCTATCCAGAACTTGTCTTTCTCCTGCTACAAAATGGCACTCTCTAATTATAGAGGATTTCTAACTACTGCTGACCCAGAAAGGTAAAATTTTAACGTGACCTATACAACATGATTGGTATGCAATGACACTACTGTTCTGCAGTTCCAGGGACACTCATTTGAGTTATTTTAGTAGTGTAGTTGTGAAAGACATGCACTGAGGGTGGGCCTGTCCTGCCCAGTCCTCCATGACCAATGGCATGAGTTTTTAAGACTGCACCAGGAACAAAGAATGGCCTAGGCCAGAGTCATGGTACACACCCATGGCCCACATATGGCCTGTACTAGGACTGTCCCCTCCCAGCTCACCACAGTCTAACGGTGTGCACACACACACCTGCATGCCACCACAGCCTCCCTCTTCCACTAACGCAAAATGCCCAAGGCCATTTCTCTGGTTTTTTCCTGGCAAGTTAATGTTGCAGCAAGATTACCAATATAGCTAGTCATGTACTTGGACCATCATTCAGAGCTTTTGAGAAAACAGACCCTTTTTTCACATACTTTTCTAATAAAGTAATGCTTGAAATACAACTATTTAAGGGTGCTAGGATGAACAGCACTAAGTCCCAAGTAAAAATGAGTATATAAAGTTGCCAAAATATGACAACTAGGGCTTGGTTTTGGGTCGATAAAACTTTTTTTTTGAGGTACCCTGGCCGGGGATTGAGCCTGGGACCTGCTATGTGGGAGGCTGGTGCTCAACCACTGAGCCATCACAGCTTCCCTGAGCTGGTTTTCTCGTTTCTTCTACTTGTTTTTGTTTTATCAGGAGGCACGGGGATCCCAACCTGGACCTCCCATGTGGGAGGTGGGAGCTCAAATGCTTGAGCCACATCGGTTCCCTCATAAACTTCTAAGTTGATAACTAGAAGACATTTTCTAGGGATCAAGTATCATAGGTTTTAAAGTTAGTGTCTTGATCTGGGGTTCCTAATACCACCACGTCTATGTGGTCCTAAAACTGAGCACACCATGCCACGCAAGCTATAATTGTCTCTCACTTACAGCTTTGTTACTTTCTGATGCAAATTCAGATTCGGATCACTTATGCAGTTCCTAGAGTTCCTTTCAACAGAGACCACTGCATAAATAAATGTGGTATTACTTTTCTCAGCACTCGGAAACACGAAAGGTTTGGGTTCCTGAAGCAGAAGGGTACAAACTACTGGGCCTCAAACAACAGGACCAAGGCAATTAACATGTGAGGGCTTAGGTGCTGCGCAGTCCACGTATTCGTTTAATTTTCAAGACAACCTTGCTGGGAGGCATTAAAACTCCATTTTATAGAAGAAAAAACTGGGGTGGTGGTGATATAACCTGGCCAAAGTCACACGGGTAGCAAGTGGAGTATAGCAGGCTTGTCACACACATTTGCCACCCAAACCTGATCTCGTTCTACTACAAAAGTGCCGCCTTTCCAGTCTCGACCCCAACCTTGGGAGACCTGCTCTCCCGCAAAGAAATCCAGTCAAGCGGGCATAAAAAAGTAACTTTCTCCCGAGCCGTGGCCCCGGGCAGGAGCCTCCAGAGCTCCCCGGCGTCTCCGCTGCGCAGGACTGCGGCTGAAAACACTCCTGCTACTACCCAACCGCCCCGGCAGCGTCTCGCCCCCACGTCTGCACTGCACACCGGGCTGCTCCAACTTTCTGTCTGCGTTTCGGCCACGACGAGTCTCACTACTTCCTAAGGACTCTGAAAGGCTCCGAGCAAGGGGCCTCCAGGCTCGAGGAGCCGGGGGGCGCGGGGACCCGCGAGTAGTGCGGCCGGGGCCGGGGCGGAGCAGCTGCAGCCGGAGGGCGGGTCCCGGGCGTGGCGCGGCCCGGCGTGCGGGGCCGGAGAGGCGCGGGGCCGAGTTCCACTCACACGGCTCGCTCCGGAGGCGGCGCGAGGCCCACGCCGCTGCGCTCAGGGACGTGTTTTCCCCCCCGCGTCGGAGCCGGGCACACGGGACCCGGCCACCGAGCGGACCCGGATGACCTCTGCCTGCGTCATTTCCT
>JAQZBX010037138.1:0-23905 GCA_029593785.1 Cabassous unicinctus | reverse complement strand
ATGTGTTGGGGAAAGTGGAATGCCATTCCCTCTCTTTTTAGCAACCTCAAATCCTTCTCTTTGTCTCTCTATCACCTTCTCTAGTAGTGCAGATTATGGAGGAGGATTGTGGATGGTAATGTAGGTCAGTGCCTGATCAGTGGTGGAGAAGTGATAGGCTTATTTGAATGAAGGTGATCTGGCTGAAATTCAGTTCAGAAAAATTAGAAACTGTTTTTAGAAAATCAGATTGTTGCTTTTCCAGTTAGATTATTATTTTTGGACTGAATTCCTTACAAGCCTTTTTGTTTGCTCTCCAATAATCCTTTTTCATTTTGAAAATTATGATGATATCCTGTAAATTGATCTTGTATGGCTGAACATGTGGTTGTGCACAATATCTTCTTAATCCCAGGTACAAAGATATGAGAACAAGGTGGTCCTTGTTTACAGGAATGTGTACTTTGAAAGGGTGTAAGTAGAGTGCACATCTCTTCAGCTTCGTAAGAGCCTTTTTACAGGAAGTCCTCAGGGCATGCAAGCACCTCATCAGGACCTGTGCAGAACAAGTTTAAAGTGCTTATAACTGCCAATATGCCCCAGACTTCTGCAAGAAAGGGGAACCGTGGTATTAAGCACTAAATGTCAAAAACAGTGTTCTTTTGGAAAATATAGTAGATTGATTCTGTTCCAAGAATGCTGTTTCCCTCAAGAAATAATGACAGATTTAACTGTTGTCATTTTCCTTCAAAGTATGGATTGAGTTGTACATTCTGAAAATATAAAGACTGCAAAAACTTCTGACACCAACTGTAAATGACTACAGTAACTTCAAACACTTCCAACAGCAACTCAATTCAATTTTGACCCCAATTACCTAGAGTTAGGCTAAGGGCAACGCTCTACAAGATTGCCCTTCAGATACCAGCCACAAGCTTGGGGCCCCAGGCCACCAGTTCTTCTGACCAACTAACTACAAATTTGGGGATTCCTACCACCCCCTCAGGTTTAAGAATTTGCTGAAGCAACTCACAGAACTCACTGAAAGCACTTTACTTATGGCTACAGTTTTCTTATAAGATATAAGTAAGAAGTGGCCAAAAGAAGAGAGGCATAGGGTGAGGTCTGGGAGGGTATCAAAAACATACATCTGTGTCATCTTCACATGGAGTCAGAATATGTCACTGTCCCAGTACAGGGATATATCTTATCATCATGAAAACTCACTAGAGTTTCCAGAGTCTTCCAGGGTTCTTCCTTCCCTTCTTCCCTTCCTCCCTCCCTCCCTCCCTTTCTTTCTTTCTATTTTTGTAATGTGGTTTCGTTTTTTATGTTTGTGGTGATTTTTAAAAAAATATACTTTTTTATTTTTATTTTTGAAGATGCTTAGATTACATAAATGTTACATAAAAAATGTAGGAGATTCCCATATGCCCCACTCCCTACCCCTTCCACACTTTCCCACATTAACAACATCTTTCATTAGTGTGGTACATTTGTTACAACTGATGAACCCATATTGAAGCATTGCTACTAACCATGGACTACAGTTTACATTATAGTTTATACTCTGACCTGCACAATTTTGTAAGTTATAACAAGATATATAATGGTTTGTGTGGCAGTTTGTTATTATTGATGAATTCCAAAAAGAAATATTGGATTATGTTTGTAAACTGGTCTTTTCCTCTGGGCGTATTAGAGTGTATTGGATTCAGAGGTTTTACTTTTACTTGATTAAATAATGATTAAGGTTTTGATTAGGCTCCGTCAATAGGACGTTAAGTCCCCGCATCCTTGGTGGGCAGCGACTCACAGAGAAACCGCACTACAGAGAAGGAAGTTTGGAGTTTTTAGCTGGAGCCCCAGGAAGTAAGCACACAGAGGAGCTTGGTTGTGAGGAAAGAGAGAGGGCCCTGGGAAGAGAAACAAGCAGTTTGCCTAATAGTCTACAGCTGGCCTTGTGGAAATAACAGAGGCACTGAGCCTGGAGAGAGGCAAGCCCCAGGAAGAGAGGAACCCAGGAAGCCTGAACCTGGCAGACATCAGCAGCCATCTTGTTCCAACATGTAATAGACTTCGGTAAGGGAAGTAATTTACGCTTTATGGCCTGGTAACTGTGAGCTTCCACCCCAAATAAATACCCTTTATAAAAACCAACCAATTTCTGGTATTTTGCATCAGCACCCCTTTGGCTGACTAATACAATTTACATCTATCATTGCAATGTCACTCAGAACAATTCCAATTTCCCAAAAATTCCCCCATATTACACCTATTTTTCCCTCACCCTCCAGTGGTCACTGCCTCCACATCAATGATAAAAGTTCTTCCATTGCTAGAATAACAATAAGTCTATAGTAGCATACCAGTAAGTCTACTCTAGTCCATCATTCATTCCCCAATCCTGAGAATTCTGGGATGGTGATACCCACTCTGCCTCTAATTGAGAGGAGCCTTAAATCCCACAGGACAGATGGATGGGACTATTTTGCTTGCAGTTGTAGACTCTCTGTTCCTTAGGGAAACCACAACTGAGTCCAACTCTGTCACAGTGGGAAGCATAAACTCCCAAGTAGGGCCCACTGGCAGGGTGCCAGACTCCCTCTAAGGTTCTTAATGGAGTTTCATTACATAGGCATGATCAGTGGATTCAATGCTCAAATGGCTGAACTCAATCTCCAGGACCCTTCCCATTCCCAGAGATTATGGAGGTTGGGGGATGTTGGGGAATATTGGGGAGATCCTGCTGTGGAGATTTAGCTGATGTGATATGGCTCAAATCTGCAACTTCCTAGTCACATGGTTGCGTTTTCTAGTGTGGTCAGCCCCCACTGTAGTCACTATGGATGAAGCTGGTCCCACCCAGAGTCATTTCCTTATACTATTGGATATGATCAGGTAGGGCCCCCCATGACCACGAAATACAAAGACTCTCCTATCATTGGAAATTCCAAAAATTTAGAGGTTACCCTCCAAGACAAAGGCCAGACCTCTTTTTTGCAGGACAAATTCATTACTATACAGAGAACAAATAGAATATATATGTATATTTAATGATTAATAGGATCACTTGCTTTAACAAAAATCAGTGGTGCAAATAAATAAGTAAGAGTGTATTATCTGGCTTTGACTGAGTCATTTAACGTCACTGTGACTCACTTTTCTGCAAATGAGTGGGTTGAATTAAATCTTTGTCTCTTTCCCACCAGTTGCTGAACCTTCTCTGTAGGACCAGAGCTGTGTGTGGTTCTTCTCTCCCCCTTTCCCTCCTTCCTTCACTTTTGGGATCCACAGTAGAGAATTTAGGACCTTTACCCACGGACTATATAATTTGGTTTTGGACAAACGACTGTGGTTGCTAACGCTTTACCTGTGTTAACTTTCCATGAGTCAGTAATGATATGAAATGTTGCATATAAAAAATTGAGCTCAATCAGAAAACCTCCAGGGAAATCTTGGATTACAAAGATTTAAAAAGATAAATAAAAACTCCCAACATGTTTCATTTTCTCTTCAGCTACTACCCTGTTCCATCCTTCAAAATTCACAGCCTGACTTTTTGAAAGAGTTGCCTGGACTTGGTTTCTTTATCTTTTTTTCACCAGCCACAGCCTTCCCCCATTCTATAGTCCTCACTTTGAAATCAGTCCCCTTCATTCCACTCTAGTCACCAAATGACCTAATGCTTTTTGTTCATCCTCTTACATAACCACTCCATGATTCTTTTTTTTTCTTCTTTTTTTAAAGATTTATTTATTTTATTTATTTATCCCCCCCTTGCTGCTTGTGCTGCTGTGTCCATTCGCTGCATGTCTTCTCTGTGTCTGCTTATCTCCCCCTTGCTGTGAGGTCTTGCCGCATCAGCCCACGGCACCGCACAAGCCGGCCTGCCCTCACAAAGAGGCGCTGGGAAGTGAACCCAGGGCCTCTCATATGGTAAACAGGTGCTCTATCCATTGCGCCACACCTCTGTGTGTTCACTTCCTGGGTCTATAACGTTAAAACTCAGCATCAGAACTCCAACTCAAAACTCTAACCCTCTCCTTTGCCATGTTTTTTATGTTTGATTCCCCACCCACCAAGGGGCGAGGCTCAATACCCTACTGACGTGGCCCAGTCAAAGCCCTAATCATAACTTAATCATGCCCAGATGAACAGACCAATTTACAAACATAATCCAATATCTATTTTGGAATTCATAACTATATCAAACTGCCAAACTGCTACAGTGTGGTTTCTCATCAGAAACCATGGAGGTGAGAAGACAGTGGTATGATACAATTAGGATACTGAAAGAGAAAAACTGCCAGCCGAGAATTCTTTATCCAGCAAAACTGTCCTTCAAATATGAAGGTGAGTATAAAATATTCACAAAGAGAAACTAAGAGAGTTTGCAAAAAAGAATCCACCTTTGCAGGAAATATTAAAGGAAGCCTTAGAGCCTGAAAGGAAAAGACAGGAGAGAAGGCTTAGAGGAGAGCATAGAAGAAAGCATGGCAGAAAGGATAACCAAAAGAGTAAAAAGACAGATGAAAATATGAAAAGCCAAAGAAGAAAATGGTGGAAGTAAAGAATGCATTTACAGTAATATCATTGATTGTGAATGGATTAAATGCCCCAATCAAAAGATATAGGCTGACAGAATGGATAAAAAAAAAATGAGCCATATATATGCTGCTTAAAGAGATTCACCTTAAGCCCAGAGATACAAACTGGCTGAAAGTGAAAGGTTGGAAAAAGACACTCTTTGCAAATAGTAACCAAAAAAGAGCAGGGGTAGCTATACTAATATTGGACAATACCGACTTTAAATACAAAAAAGTTATAAGAGATACAGAAGGCCGTTATATATTCATAAAAGGGACAATCCACCAGGAAGATAGAACAGTCATAAATACCTATGGACTGAACCAGGTGCCCCAAAATACATGAGTCAAACTCTGGCAAAACTGAAGGGAGAAATAGACATCTCTACAATAATCACTGGAGACTTCAACTCACCACTCACATCATTAGATAGAACAACTAGACAGACAATGAACAAGGAAACAGAGGACTTGAACAATATGATGAACAAGTTAGACCTAACACATATACAGAATGTTGCTTCCAAACTCAGCAGATTATACATTCTTCTCAAGTGCTCATGGATCTTTCTCCAGGATAGACCACGTTAAAACACAATGCAGCTCTCAATAATTGAAATTATACAAAGCGCCTTCTCAGATCAAAATGGAATAAAACTGGAAATCAATACTAGCTAGGAAAAAGGTAAATTCACAAATGTGTGGAGGCTAAACAACACACTTCTAAATAATCAGTGGGTCAAAGAAGAAATTGCAAGTGAAATCAGTAAATATATTGAGACAAATGAAAACGAAAACACAACTTATCAAAACTTATGGGATACAGAGAAGACAGTCTTGAGAGGAAAATTTATAGCCCTAATGCCTATATTAAAAAAGAAGAAAGAACTAAACTCAAAGATTTAACTGAACAGCTAGAGAAACTAGAAAAAGAACAGCAAACCAATCCCAAAGCAAGTGGAAGGAAAGAAATAATAAGGATTAGAGCAGAGGTAAATGAAATTGAGAACAACAACAACAACAACAACAAAAATAGAGAAAATCAACAAAATCAAAACATTGTTCTTTGAGAAGATCAATAAAATTGACAACCCTCCTAGCTAGGCTAACAAAGAAAAAAAGAGAGAAGATGCAAATAAATACAATCAGAAATGAAAGGGGGGAAGTTATGACTGACCCCATAGAAATAAAAAGGACCTTAAGAGGATATTATGATAAACTGTATGCCAAAAAACTAGACAACCTAGACGAAATGGACAAATTCCTAGAAATGCACAAACAACCTACACTGACAATACAAAAACCATAAGAACTTAACAAACTAGTCACACTTAAAGAGATTGAACCTGTCATAAAAAATCTCCCAGCAAAGAAAAGACCAGGACGAGATGGCTTCACAGGTGAATTCTACCAAGCATTTCAAAAAGAATTAACACTATTCTTGTTTATTTAAACTCTTCTGAAAAATTGAAGAGGGGAGAAAATTACCTAACACATTTTATGAAGCCAACAGCACCCGAATACCAAAGCCAGATAAATGATACTGCAAGAAAAGAAAATTACAGACCAATGTCTCTAAAGAATATAGATGCAAAAATTCTGAACAAAACACTTGCAAATAGAATTCAATAGCATATCAAAAGACTTATACATCACGACCAAGAAGGATTTATTTTTGGTATGCAAGACTGTTTCAACATAAGAAAATTAATCAATGTACTACACCACATTAAAAAATTGAAGGAAAAAAACCCACATGATCATCTTAATCAATGCAGAAAAGGCATTTGACAAAATCCAGCATCTTTTCTTGATAAAAACTCTTCAAAAGATTGGAATAGAAGGAAAAATCTTCAATATGATAAAAAGCATATAGGGGGGTCCGCAAGATGGCGGCGGCCGGGCCCGAGTCGCGCCAAGAATATGGAATATTATCTCGTAAAATGGAAAGGATGGCCAGATTCTACAAATACTTGGGAACCTTTGCAAAATCTGAAGTGTCCATTACTACTTCAGCAATTCTCTAATGACAAGCATAACTATTTATCTCAGGTAAAGAAAGGTAAAGCAATAACTCTGAAAGACAGTAACAAAGCTCTGAAACCTGCCATTGCTGAATACATTGTAAAGAAGGCTAAACAAAGGATAGCTCTGCAGAGATGGCAAGATGAGCTCAACAGAAGAAAGACTCATAAAGGAATGATATTTGTTGAAAATACTGTTGATTTAGAGGGCCCGCCTTCAGAGTTCTACTACATTAATGAATACAAGCCAGCTCCTGGAATCAGTTTAGTAAATGAAGGCACCTTTGGTCGTGCATGCACAGATTGCTTCTTTGAGAAATGTTGTCCTGCTGAAGCTGGAGTTCTTTTGGCTTATAATAAAAACCAACAAATTAAAATCCCCCCTGGCACTCCTGTCTATGAACGCAACTCAAGGTGTCAATGTGGGCATGACTGCCCCAATAGGATTGTACAAAAAGGCACACAGCATTCCCTTTGCATCTTTCGAACATTTAAAGAGGTTGAACCTGTCATCAAAAATCTCCCAGCAAAGAAAAGACCAGGACCAGGTCTGTGAAGATTAAAACCCTTGTGAAGATTAAAAGAATGAGCTTTGCCATGGAATATGTTGGAGAGGTAATTACAATTGAAGAAGCTGAAAGAAGGGGGCAGTTATATGATAACAAAGGAATCACATACCTCTTTGATCTAGATTATGAATCGGATGAGTTCACAGTGGATGCAGCACGATATGGAAATGTGTCTCATTTTGTGAATCACAGTTGTGACCCAAATCTTCAGGTGTTTAATGTTTTCGTTGATAACCTTGATACTCGTCTTCCCCGGATAGCATTATTTTCCACAAGAACCATCCATGGTGGAAAAGAGCTAACTTTTGATTATCAAATGAAAGGTTCTGGAGATATATCTTCAGATTCTACTGACCACAGCCCAGCCAAAAAGAGGGTCAAAACTGTGAGCACATGGGGAGCAGTGACTTGCAGAGGCTACCTCAACTGAATTTTCAGGAAATAGAACTGACAATAATTGTAGTTTCATTTTTTTCTAATGTGATTATTTTTTCATATTATCAAGATTATACCCTTGTTAATTTACAATTCATGTTCCAAAACTTTACCCAATTGTATTACTGACATTTCTGAAGAGAGGGACACGAGGCCACACAGAAGAATTTGAAGCATTCTGTTGGATGCCAAACATGGAAGGAAAACTATTTACACAGATCAGCATATGTGTACGTAAGAAGTTTGTGTGAATAGAGAAGTGCCTTCTTCAATATATGAGAAGTGTTAAACGGATGATGTAGCAGTTGCCAAGATGAAACATTCAACTTGCCCTATACCTTGAGTTTGGAGAAATAGAGTTAATTCAATTTGGGCAAATATACAAATTCTATTTTTGTTATTATATTGTGATTCTATTTACCTGCTTAATACTTGCTGTACCTTGTATGTGAGACAAATAGTTGATACTGAATTTTATACTCTATTTTCTACTCTCATTAAAACATTGACAGCTTAATGATATAGAAAGTTAAGGTATAAAATTAAATATAAAATTTTTTAAATTGCAACTTGATTTCCTATTTTGAAGAAGTCTAGACCATTGGAAGGAATATGTGTCTGAACCAGTAGTTCTTAAAGTTTTTTATCCTGTTGATGAAAAATCTCCAGAAAACTCTTTCTAAAAGTTCAGAATGGCTGGCCATTATGCTTCTTTAAAAGGGCTAAGGCCGTGGGACCAGTTAAGTGTTTTGGCTTGTCAGGAAGGGGGAAGTAAGCTCTTGAGATACACCTCTTAATAAAACAGATTAGGAGATCCATGTTAAGGACCTCTGCTCCCAACAGTAAACAAGTTACCCCTGGCAACACCTGTGCCTAATTATCATGGTTCCCATAATACATTAATATTGCATTTTCTGTATTTCAGGCAGTTATAACATTTCCTTCCCATGAAATTTAATTACTTCTTATTTCCTGAAGGTTCTTCTTAAAAAGTAACCTATATTTTGAACTGATACTTGTTTTATACATGAATTTTTAAAATGTGATGAAGCTTAACTTGGCTTGGCAAAAAGTAGCTTTTTGTGTGCCTCAATTATGAGACCATTTATTAGTTGTACTATAAAGATTGAAATGGAATATACTAGTTTTTTCACCCTGCACAGTAAAACCTCAATCAAGAAAAAGAAAAAAAAAAAAAAAAGCATATATGAAAACCCACAGCTAATATCACACTCAATGGGGAAAGGTTGAAAGCATTCCCTCTAATATCGGGAACAAGACAAAGCTGCCCACCATCACCACTGTTATTCAACATTGTACTAGAAGTTCTAGCTAGAGCAATTAGACAAGAAAAAAAAAATAAAGGCATCCAAATAGGAAAAGAGGAAGTAAAACTCTCACTATTTGTGGGTGACATCATTCTATATTGAGAAAATTCTGAAATGTCTACAACAAAGCTACTTGAGCTAATAAATGAGTTCAGCAAAGTGGCAGGATACAAGATCAACACGTAAATATCACTAATGTTTTTGTACACTAGTATTGTATTGAACAATCTGAGGAGGAAATCAGGAAAAAAATTCCACTTACAATAGCAACAAAAAGACTCAAATACCTAGGAATCAATTTAACTAAAGAAATACAGGACCTATATGCAGAAAACAACAAAACAATGCTAAAAGAAATCAGTGAAGACCTAAACAAATGGAAAGACATTCTGTGTTCATAGATTGGAAGATTAAACATGGTGAAGATGTCAGTATTGCGAAGATGTCAATCCTACCCAAACTGATTTATAGATTCAATGCATACCAATAAAAATTCCAACGCTACTTTACAGAAATAGAAAAGGCAATTACCAAATTCATTTGGAAGGGAATGTGCACCCAAATAGCCAAAAGCATTGAAAAAAAGAAGAGTGACATGGGAGGAATTTCACTGCCTTACCTTGAAACATATTACAAAGCTACAGTGGTCAAAACAGCATGGTACTGGCATAAAGATATACACATTAATCAGTGGAATAGAACTAAGAGTCCAGAAATAAACCCTCAACTCTAGGGTCAACTGGTTTTCGACAAACCTACCAAGTCCACGTTAACGGGACAAAATAGTCTCTTCAACAAATGGTGCTGGGAGAACTGGATATCTATAAACAAAAGATTAAAAGAGGACTCCTATCTTACTCCCTATACAAGAATCAACTCAAAATGGATCAAAGACCTAAATATAAAAGTCAGGACCATAAAACTACTAGAAGAAAATGTAGGGAAACATCTTAAAGCCCTTGTGATAGGTGGTGGTTTTTTGGACCTTACACCCAAAGCACACACAACTAAAGAAAATATAGATAAATGGGACCTCTACAAAATTAAACACTTTTGCACCTCACAGGAATTTGTCAAAAGGGTGAAAAGACAGCCGACTCAATGTCCGATAAGGGTTTAATATCCATGATATATAAGGAAATGTTACAACTCAGCAATAAAAAGACAAATGACCCAATTAAAAAATGGGCAAAACACTTAACAGACATTTGCCCAAAGAAGAAATACAAATGGCAAAAAATAAAAATAAAAAAACACACATGAAAAAAAATGTTCAACATCACTCATGATTAGGGAAATGCAAATCAAAACTACAATGAGATATCATTTCACACCTATCAGAATAGCCACTGTTAAAAAGACAAAGAACTACAAATGTTGGAGAGGATGTGGAGAGATAGGAACACTTATTCACTGTTGGTGGGAATGCTGAATGGTACAGCCACTATGGAGGACTGTTTGGCAGTTCCTAAAGAAGCTGAATATAGACTTGCCATGTGACCCTGCAATACCACTACTGGATATATGCCCAGAAGAACTGAGAGCAGTGATGTGAATAGACATTGGCATACCTATGTTCATAGAGGCTTTATTCATGACTACCAAAAGATGGAAACCACCTGGGTGTCCATCAAATGATGAATGGATAAACAAACTGCGGTGTATTCACATGATGGAATATTATGCAGAGGTAAGAAGAAATGAAGTTGTAAAGCATATAACAACATGGATGAACCTGGAGGATGTTATGTTGAGTGTAGCAAGCCAGACACAAAAGGACAAATATTATATGATTGCGTTACTCTGAAATAAATATATTGTGTAACATATAGTATGATTCCATTTATATAAAATGTAAATATAAACCAATTTATAAAGATGAAAATAAAACAAACAAACACAAAAACAAAAAACAACAAAACCCATATTTTGGGGACTCCAAAGAACTTTCAATGACTTTATCATTGAAATCCATTGGTTTATCATACACTTTAAATAGATCTTTTACCCATGCAAGATTTTGTAGCATCCTACATAGATCATTTGGAAAATATTGGTTCAGTGAGTTATACAGATAATCTGAATGTTGTTACATTTCATTATACAGTATTTTTAAAAATCACATTTTAAAAGTATACATTACCATCTCAATTGATGCAGAAATGGCATTTGGCAAAATGAAACACCTTTTTATGATTAAAAATACTCAGAAAACTAGGAATAGAAGGAAACTTTATCAACATGATAAAGAGAATTTATGAAAAACCCCAGCTAACATCATACTCACTCATGAAAGACTTTTTCCTTAAGATCAGAAACAAGATAAAGATGCCTGCTTTCACCACTGCTATTCAGCATTTTACTAGAAGTTCTAGCTAGAAAAATTAGGCAAGGAAAAGAAATAAAAGACATCCAAAGAAGTAAGAACTTTCCTTATTTGCAGATGATATGAGCCTATATATAGAAAATCCCAGCTATCCACAAGATAGCTATTAAAGTTAATACATGAATTCATCAGTGTGGCAGGGTACAAGATGAACATGCAGAAATGAGTTGTGCTTTTTTTTCATCAACAATGAACACTATGAAAAGGAAATTAAGAAAACAATTACATTTATAGTAGCATCTAAAAGAAAAATTATTGTGGAGTGGGTGTAGCTCAGTGGTTGAGCACCTGCTTTGCATGTACAAAGTCCAGGGTTCAATCCCAGGTACCTCCTAAAAATAAATAAATAAGCAAACAGATAAATAAATAAATAAATGAAAAAATACCTAGGGGTAAATTTAAGCAAGAGGGTGAAGACTTTTACACTGAAAACTGCAAAACATTTCTGAAAGAAATTAAAGAAGAACTAAATAAACAGAAAGGCATCCCATGTTCATGTATTGGAAGAATTAATTTTGTTAAAATGGCAATACTACTCAAAGTGATCTACAGATTCAACACAATCCCTATCAAAATTCTGGCAGCTTTTTTGCAGAAATGGAAAAGCTGATCCTCAAATTCATACAGAATTACAAAGGTCCCCAAATAGTCAAACAATCTTGAAAAAGAGGAACAAAGTTAGAGGACTCACACTTCCCAATTTCAAAACTTAGTACAAAGCCATACTAATCAAAGCAGTGTGGCACTGGCATTAGGATAGACATATGGATCAACAGAATAGAATTGAGAGTCCAGAAATAAACCCATACATCTCTGAACAAATGATTTTCAATGAGGGTACCAAGTCCATTCAAAGGGGGAAAGAATAGTCTCTTCAACAAATGATACTGGGACAATTGGATTTCCACATGGAAAAAAATGAATTTGGACCCCTGCCACATCCAAAAATTAACTTAAAATGGATCAATAACCTAAACATAATAGCTAAAACCATAAAACTCTTAGAAGAAAACATAGGGGGACATCTTCATGACCTTGGAGTTAGCAATGGATTTAGATACGATGCCAAAAGCAGGAGCAACGACAAAAAAATTGATAAATGGGGCTTCATCAAAATGAAAAGTTTTGTGCAATAAAGGACATTATCAAGAAAAGTGAAAAGACAATGTACCTAATAGAAAAAATTGTTGCAAATCATAAATTTTATAAGGGTTTAATATCCACACTATATAAAGAGCTCCTACATTACAAAAACAAAAAGACAAACAACCCAATTAAAAATGGACAAAAGTCTTCGTCTTAGTTTCCCAGCTGCTATGACACAATGAGTTGGCTTAAATAATGGAATTTATTGGCTCATGGTTTTGAGGCTAGGAGAAGTCCAAATTGGAGATGTCAGTAAGGGGATGATTTCTCCCTGAAGACTGTGGTGTTCTGGTGCTGGCTGCTGGTGACACCTGGATCCTTGTTTTTGCCATCACATGGCAATGTCCTTTCCTTTCTCTTCCGGATTCCTTTGACTTCCACCTTCTCCTCCTCCATGTGGCTTTTTCTTCATAAAGTCTCCAATATTAGAATTAAGAGCCAACTTCATTCAGTTGGGTCACAGCTTAACGGAAAATATCTTTAAAAGGTCTTATTTGTTCACACCCACAGGAATGGATTTAGATTAAGAACATTTTTTTTTCCCTGGAGTACACAATTCAACCTACCACAGACTTGAATAGATATTTCTCCAAAGAAGATATGCAAATGGACTATAAGCTCATGAAAAGATACTCAACAACATCTTAGGGAAATTAAGGAATCTTATTTATTAGGAAAATGCAAATCAAAACCACAATGAGGGGAGTGGAGGTGGCTCAATCAGTGGAGCACCCCACTCCCACATAGGAGGTCCTGGGTTCGGTTCCCAGTGTCTCCTGAAAAAAAAAACACAAAAAACAAGAAGCAAAACAAAAAACAAACAAAAAAACCAACTCAGGGAAGCCAATGTGGCACCGACTTCACACATATGAGGTCCTGGGTTCAGTCCCCGGTCCCTGATACCTCAAACAACAACAACAACAAAAAAACCCACAATGAAATACCACTTTACTCCAGCTAGGATGGCTATTATTAAAAACAACAACAACAGGGAATTAACAAGTGTTGGAGATATTGGAACTCTCCTGCATTGTTAGTAGGAATGTAAAATGGTGCAGCCACTGTGGAAAACAGTTTGGCAGTTCCTCAAAAAGTAAAATATAGAATAACTGTGTGACTTGGGCAATCTCATTTCTAGGTATATACCCAAAATTATTGAAAGTAGGGCCTTAAACAGGTATTTCCACACTGAAGTTCATAGCAGCATTATGAACATGATAACTGCCAAAAGGTGGAAGCAACCCAAGTATCCATTGACAGATGAATGGGCAAACAAAATGTGGTATACATACAATAAAATACTATTCAGCCATAAAAAAAATGAAGTTCTAGTACATGTGACAATGTGGATGAACACTGAAGACATCATATTGAGTGAAATAAGCCAGACACAAGAGGACAAATAGTGTATGATCTCACTTATATGAAATAGTATGCAAATTCATAGAGTCAGAAACTAAAATGCAAATGATCAGTAGTTGGGGTGGTGATGGGGAATTGGGAGTTAATGCTTAATGGGTACAGAGTTTCTGTTTGGAGTGATGGCACAGTTTGGTAATGGATGGTGGTGATGTAGCACAACATTGTGAATGTAGTTAGCACCACTAAATGGAAAATTTTCAGTTGTATATATGTTACCAGAATAAAAATGTAAAAAACCATAAAACTGCAGAACACAAAAAGTGAACCCTAATGTAAACACATTACCACACATTACCACAGTTAAAACGATAACAATAATAGGGATGAAGAGCAGAATGAGAATTGGGCAGGGTAAGAAGGGGAGGCAAGGGGGAGGCACTGGTGGCTTGGGGCCGGGGTTCCTCTTACAGGGAGAGGCAGAATTAACATTGGTGATTCCTTTTGCATTTTCAGACTTAATCTTACTTTTCTGCTTTGCAAATCCTGAGTTCAGGCTTTGGAACCTTGCCCAAGTGAGTCTGGCCCCTAGGCCGCATCTGTTAGGGTAGAAGGGTGTGTGCAGCCAAGCTCTGCTTCCTTCTAAGAAACCCAAGCATTACGTTTCCTATGGGGCCTTGTTGTAGAGGCCTCTGCGTCCTCAGAGGTCCCAGTCTCCACCGACCCAGGTTCAAAATCAAATCGCCGTAACTTCCTACCTGGTCTTTCCAAACTGCCTAAAACCAGCTTCTCCCTGCTGCTTGGCAAGCTGAAGTTAGATTATTTTTTCACCCTCTATTCTCAGAAGCAATGGTTTTAATTTGATCATGCATGAGAATCATTAAAAATGTACATCTTAGACAACCGGAGAAATTTGAACACTGACAGGATGTTTGATATTAAGGAATTATTTTGATTTTTTTTCCGGTATGATCTTGGGATTCATATTTTTATAAGGAATCTTATTTTTCAGATACAAGCAACTATTTGAAATTTACTTCATAATAATCTGGGGTGGTGGGGGAAATGGGTGCAGATATAGATGACAGAAAATTCAACAATTATTGAAGATGAGAGGTGTGTACCTGAAGTTTCTTATATTAGTTTCTATACTTTTGCATATGTTTAATTTTTCTATAATAAAAAGTGAAAAAAAAGGGGGGGTGGCATTCCCCCTTCATTCTAGGTGTATTGTACAGGCACCCCAGGTGAGTGGGTGCAGGAAATTTCATAAATGTGAACCAGCCTCAGAGTAACTCCTGGGCCACGAGAAAACACGTTTAATTAGTTCACTCTTCTGCACTCCCCCCGCCCCCTCCGCTTTCTGCCAAATAAATGGGAAAAATAATTATCCTCAGTAAGAGAAGGGGGCCTATTTTATTTGGCACTCTTTTTGCCTGGGCCACATCATCATCTGATTTTAGCCATTGGATGTTTATATGGATTTGTCTCTTCTCCTTTGAAAGTAGAGTGTTTTTGAAAATAGTTGATAAGATGGTGTGTGATTTTTTTTTCTTGTCTAAAACCATTTTTTAAAACGTTATTTCATTTTTACAATGAAAAGTAGTGTTTTGATTTGCTTAGTAGATACATTGGAATGTTGTCTATAAAGCCCTCTGAAGTCCTCTTCAAGAAACTCAGCCCACTGGAGGAAGCAAATTACTATGATTAAAAAACAGAGTGACTCCTCTCTGGTGGGTACTCAAGGTCAAAGCTGATGGCACAGGCGGGGAGGGGTGGTTTGAGCAGGGCTGGCCCCCAGGGGCAGGTTTGGCCTCACCTAGCCCAGTGTTGATACAACAGAGCCAGCTCCGGGTCCGCAGGACGCCTTGAGTGGAGGGGAGCGGCTCGTTGCCGCAGGGAGGCCGCCTGTGAGATCCACCAGCCCGGCCGGCCCCACCAGGTCCCGGGCCACTAGCCAGCCACCACCGGGACAGGCTTCCTGCCGGGTGGACTGCGCGGAGGCGGCCCGGGAGCACCGCGGCGCTTGGCCGGCTCCTCACCCAGGCCCGGGACCGGCTCGCAGGCAGGGTAAGGAGGGTCTTAATGTTGTACCTTCCTGTCTGCGTTAAACTGTTGTCTTATGTTTCTTTTATATGAAAATATTAGCTTATTTATATATTAAAAAAAAGGGGCAGTTTGAAAAGTTGTAATTCATTTCTGTGTCAAAAGGCAAAAAAATATAGGACCAGATTATGCACTTCTTGAGAGAGGAATCAAGTTTTCCATCTAGTTAGTGAACCGGCAAATACTTTTTGAGACTACTTTGTGGCTGGTGACAGGGTGAAAAATATGGCTTCATTTCTTTTTACTGTCTAGTGGGGAATACAGACATTATTTAAATAAGTACTTGCAAATGATTGATATTCTGGGAATATATAGGAGGGGGCTTAATGCATGGGAGGGTGAGGGGGGGTCAGGAAAGGTATTTCTGAGAAAGGCGATCCTTTCCCTGAGACTGAGAAAATGATTCAGTCTCAGGGAAAGTGGATAAGTGGGGTGTGGTGGAATGGGGTGTGGTGGAATGGGGGTAGGGAGGGTGGAGAGAAAGAGGCTAAAGTTCCAAACCCAAGGAAAGCATGGAGAAAGGCCCTGAGGGTGGAAGGAGCTGGAGAGAAATCCAGTGTGGCTGTGAGGGCTGAGGAGAGATGAAACCCGAGGGAAGACCGCCAGACCATGCAGCTCCTTGATGGCCTGCCAGGACCAGGGTTTTAGGCTTTCTCCTGAGGGAAGTTTGGACAACGGAAAGCTATAAACAGGAGGCAGGTCCCCCAGGCCTAGCAAAGTGGTAGCTATCTTATAAGCTACAAAATGAAATGAGGAAAAGAGACCCCTCTGGAGGAATACTGGTTCTTCCAGATGGTTGACCTTCAGGAAAAGCAATTTGGTTTGACAGCTGTAGGGTGGTCTAAGAGGATCTCTGAAGGGGTGCCTCAAACTGCTACGCCCATGTTTTGGAATGCGTTTTATCTGTATTGCTGGGAGGCCTGAGGTCTTACCTCGGCTTGGTTCCCCCGCCTGCATTTGTGGAGAGCAGTTGCTTTGTGATCCATGGAGTTAGTTGCTCTTCTCCCTCTTTCCCAGTTAAACTTGTTTAAACATGGATGTTTAGTATATTTGAGTCTGTATATCCGAGATCACCTCCCAGGAGTGCGAGTCTTAGTCATTTTTTCAATGTGTCAATACATACAAATGCATGTTAGAAATGTATTTTACAGGAACGATTTTAGCTGAACTCACAGATTTTTTTTTTTATCCTCTCTAGATGAATATCCTTCCATATATAGGACATATAGCTTATTTACGAGAGGGAGTAGCATCCCTATTGATGGATATCTAGGTTAGATGATTATTGTATTATTATGCAATGTTGGAAGAAACATCTTTGTGCATCTATTTTTCCATACATATCCAAGTTGATCTGGATAAACTGGTGATGGAAATCTTGGGTCAAACTATGAGTAATATAAAATTTGATAGATATTGACAAATTTCTCCCTGAAAAAGCTGTGCACTTCAATTACCAGTGTATGAAAGTGCCTGTTTTCTCATACTCTTCACCATGTGAGTCTTTAATCATATTTTAAAAAATCTTTTGCCAGTCCAATAGGTGGTGAAAAGTGGTATTTGTTTTTGTTTATATTTTTAAAATCAGGAGTGATTCCTGTTGGATTTTAATTCTTTAATTTAACTCACACACACACACACACACACACACACACACACACACAAAGAATATAGTCCTAAGGTTTTCATGAATTTATTACCTTAAATGTCTTTCTTTTTTTTCTCCTTCAGGCCAAGGCTGAGTCAAGATGGTGTCTGTGTTTCGAAGTGAGGAGATGTGTTTGACACAACTCTTTCTCCAGCCGGAGGCTGCATACTGCTGCGTAGCCGAGCTTGGAGAGCTGGGATTGGTTCAGTTCAAAGATGTAGGTACTGCATTCTTTGGAGAAAAGGGCAAGGTGGAGATGGGGGCAGAAGGCTCTTTCAAAATAACCCTTTGTAGTGAACAAAACACATTCTTCCGGGAAAGGAGCCCTGAGCTGGAATAGTTAGAATTCAGTTCCATGGCTTTTGTCCTTCTGGCAAGTATTTGCAACGACATTGGGCAAGTCATTTACAAACATGTTCTCCCTCCCTCCATACCTGTCCTCTGTAGGGATGTTTTGTAACCCTACTACAATCACACCAGGTTAGATGTCATTGTATTTAATTTCCCATGTAGTATCTTCAAAGCAAATCTTATGTGGATTACCAATCCTTGTTCTGAGGACAGAAAACTAATTTTCCTGACTAGTCAGGCTGAGGACAGAGTATCCTGGAGTGCCCAGTTGGTTGTAACACTCAGGCCTGAGTAAAGGGTGACATTCTAGGGATAGGCTGTCTTGAGTGTGATGTCAGAGTATCATTTCCCAGTGGCAGTTTAGATGATTCTGGCATCGATTCTCACCAAGCTCTTATTGAGTTGAACCTGGAAAATTAATCCTCCTCCTTTCCCCCTTCGCCAAGGTCAAGGTCAAAACTAAGCTCCTGCAGGGAGGGATCATGTGTTCATCATCTGGTCCCAGCACAGGACCTGACTTGAGGCAGGCCCTCATTACTGTGTGCTGGGCTGGGCTTTGGACCATCCAAACAAGGCATTACATTTTTACTGATGACTGTAACACATTATGTGGAGCTGTGCGGTTTTCAAAACGGAGGATTTCACAAGCTCATTTGGATAGCAAATGCAGCTAAAAATAAGAAAACCTTGGATGTGGGGTGACTTTGTTTCTTAGAAACGGGAAGGCCAGAGCTGAGGCAATTTGGGGACTGAGTTTAAGAACACTGGGGTGCAGTTTGCCTGTAACCCAGCTGTCTTGTGCATGTAAATATCTGTTCCCAAGATAACTCCAGCATTCTACAAAATTAAAAAAATAACAAAGTAACCAAAGGGAATATGTTGACAGCTGTTGACACTCAGTGTTCCTCTGTGTGTGTTTTTTTCCTAGCTAAATATGAATGTGAACAACTTCCAAAGGAAATTTGTGAATGAAGTCAGAAGGTGTGAATCACTGGAGAGAATCCTCCGTAAGCTCCTTTCCTGTCTACTGTCTAATTGTAAACTGGTGGGAGATAAATAGTTTGTAGGACTTCATTAACAAATGTGTCTCTGTTTGAAATACCTTTTTGTGTGTGTGTGTGTGTGTGTGTGTGTGTGTTTTTGAGGTACTAGGGCCAGGGATTGAACCCGGGACCTCGTATGTGGGAAGCCGGGGCTCAACCGCTTGAGCAACATCCGCACCCTGTAATACTTTTTGAGATCCTGGAGGCAGAGGTTGGGGGAGGTTGGGGATGGGATAGGTCTCAAGGCAATTCAGGCAGCTGACGTGGCTGAGAGGCACCTGGCATGCTTGATGTCATGTCTTAGGTTTAATCACCTTGGGCTCTCTGGTGGGATTTCAACTCTTAGGTTTTCTGGAAGATGAGATGCAAAATGAGATTGCGATTCAATTGCCTGAGAAGTATCCACCAACCCCTCTCCCACGAGAAATGATTACCCTGGAGGTAAGTTCACTTTGCCGGCCACACCAGCCACTCATGGATGTTTCACCCAGTTGCTGAAGGCACTGAGACAGGTTTATGTGGTTGTCCACTTTTCAGTGTTACCACCACAGGAAAACCCAATGAGCAGTTCTTGGAATCAGTCCTTCGGATCCAAGGGAGAGTTCTTTTCCCAACACAGGTCTAGGGAAGCTCACCCCACTTTGAGGAATTATTCCCGTTGGATGCATAAGATTCTTACAGACAATGAAGTCTTGTATAAGATGCTGCTGAAATGGCCATATGCTAGCACAATTGGATGTTTTCTAATTATCTGTCTCATGGGAAACACTGATGAGTTGGATACACTCAAGATTGAGGTCTTTCTTCAGTTGGCTTCTGTAGATCAACAGTGAGAAGATAGTCATTTTCTTTAGCCATGGACATGATGGCGGGTGGGGCTCTCTCCCTTTACTTCCTTTCTTCTCTCTCTGTATGTGCTCTCCCTTCTCTCTTTTGTAAAACACTGAGATGTGTAGTGCAACTTAGAGAGAAATTAACCATGGTCCATGCCCTCAAGATGCTTACAGAGCAGAGCGGCTGATGGTGGGGAGAGGAGTAAAGGTGGAGTGGTGGGAAAGGAAATCAGAGGGGTAGGCTGGGCCATATCAGGTAGGGCCTCCTGGGTCTTTTTATTTATTTATTTATTTATTTATTTATTTATTTATTTATTTATCCCCCCTTGCTGCTTGTGTTTGCTGTGTCCATTCGCTGTGTGTTTCTTCCGTGTCTGCTTATCTCCCCCTTGCTGTGAGGTCTTGCTGCATCAGCCCACCGCGCCGCGCAGCCTGCCTGCTCTCACAAGGAGGCCCCGGGAAGCGAACCTGGGGCCTCCTGCACGGTAAACGGGGGCTCTATTGAGCCACACCCACTTCCCGCCTCCTGGGTCTTGATAAGGAATCGGAGGAAGGGCTCACTAAGGGGGGTGGCATGGTCGGGCTAACTCACTGAGTGAGCCTTTTCTCTGGGTGGGATTTTTTTTCCCTTGAAGATTACAGTACTTAAAATTCTTGAAATCTTTGAAGCCATCAGTGGTATAAATCATGATACTGTAATAGAGATATGAGACTACCAGTTCCTCTGGAAAATATCTTGGGATCTTTTCAGATTGAAACCTGGATATTTTTGGCGAAAGCTTTTAATCAGTTTAGATAGGACCTCCCCAAATCATCTCCAATTTCAGTCTTATCACTGGTCTTCTAAGAGCAGATCTTAATTCAATAGCTCCTCTCTTACCACCATCCTCTTTACCTACCTTAAAACCTAGACTTGTTCTTGTGGACTGTCAGCTGTCATTCCACTTTATGCTTTTATGCTAATCTTATTTCTGAATTTTGGCAGAGATTTCTAAGTTCTCTAGTTTTCTTTTTTTTTCCCTTAAGGTACCGGGGCTTGTATGTGGAAAGCCGGTGCTCAGCCACTGAGCTACATCAGCTCCCCCAAGTTTGTTTTTTCATTTCTTTATTTGTTGTTTGTTTTGTTTTTAGGAGGTACTGGGCATCAAACCCAGGACTCCATATGTGGGAAGCAGGCGCTCAACTGCTTAAGCTACATCCGCTCCCCTCTAGTTTTCTTTTTAACCATTCCAATCTATTCTGCCTACTATCACCAGATAGATTTCTGTAAATATTGCTTTATCTTGCCACTTCCATCTTAAGAATGATCCATGGCTCCCTTCTTTCCTATGTCAGGCCTACCCACCTTGCTGACCATCAAAGCCTGCTCTTGTCCAGCCTGTCCTACCTCTTAAGCCCTCCCCTCTGCCTGGTCTGGTTCCTTGATTGTTATCTGCTTGCCCCAGGCTCATTTCCCAACTCCATGCCTTTGCTGGTGCTATATACCTCATGCCTAGAGTGCTTTCCTGTATCTCATCACTTCTCTAAATTCTCTGCCTCCAGACTCAGCTGAATTCCCTCCTGTACTATAAAGCCTTCTCTGACTATGTCAGGGCACACAGATTCCAAATTTCTCTGAACTTCTATTGGACTTATGATTAATATTATGTTTTCATAATTTATCCTCTAATTCAGTGGTTCTCAAGCTTTTTGGATTTTAGACCCCCTTATACTCTTAAATGTTATTGAGAATGTCAAAGACCTTTTTTTTTAATGTCAGTTATACTTATCGATATTTACTATATTAGAAATTAAAACAAAAATAATGCATTATTTTATTCATCTAAAAATAACAATAGTAAGTACATTACTTGGTAACATAGCTTTTTTTTTCAGAAGGTACTGGGATTGAACCCAGGACCTCATACATGGGAAGCAGGCCGCTCCCTATTGAGAGTTGGTTTTTTCATCTGTTTTTTTTGTTTGTTTGTTTGTTTGTTTTTAGGAGGTACTGGGGATCGAACTTGGGACCTATACATGGGAAGCAGGCGCTCAACCACTTGAACTACATCTGCTCCCCACATAACATTTTTAAAATGAAAAATAACTATTTTCTAAGAAAAACTTTGGTGAGAAGAGTGGCATTGTTTGCAAATTTCTTAAATGATTGGCTTAATAGAAGATAGAAGATCTACTTCTGCACTGAATCTTTTGGAATATATTGTTTTCATTGAAATAAAGGAAGATAATTCAATATCACATAGATATGTTTTTAAACAAGGGAGGAGTATTTTAATAGTCTTTTGGAATAATTGTGGAGTTTCTTCTTTGATATTACACTGATGCTTGACAAAGTTGTAGTCTGTCTTGATTTTGTTAAACAGACAACACATATTTTTGTTTCAAAATTGAGTTGATTTAATGTTTCAGCTATTACCTTAAAAACCAATTAATTCAACCGAGTTTGGTATTGGCTGAACACTAACATACTTTTGTAGTAATAACTAATTAGATATGAGGGGCCAGCAGATATTTGCTAAGTCTTTCCCCAGCTTACTGAGGAGTATTACTGAATATTGTTTACTGTAAGGTGAAATTAAAAGAACATGAAACTATGAGAGTAATATCTGTCTTGCCACTGATCACTGGGATGGATTGAATGATCAGTTCAAATGGTCTGGTAGTTACCTGAGCGGCCTTTCTAAATTCGAGAAGAGGAGGATTCTTCTTCTGGCTAAGAGTACACCAATGCCTTTGGGCCTTGTAGTATTTCTAAAAAGGTTTTCATAACAATCCTAGAGGAAATATTAACTCAGAAAAAAAAATCTACCCCCAAAGCATCATCCTGGCAAAACTGCCCTAACTTTTCTTTCTTTTCAGGCTTTATTCCTATGAAGCTCTACTTTTAATGTATTTATTTTTCCATAATACATATTTCTAGATATTACATCATTCTCAAATATTTCTAATAGCAGCAATTTTTCATTAGAGAAATTGTAGATTTACAGAAAAGTCATGCATAAAATACAGAGTTTGCTTACACAACCCTTTTATCAACACCTGGCTGTAGTGCGGTACATTGCTACCATCACCACCATCCATAACCAAAACATTTCCATCAACCCAAACAGAAACCCTGGTACATTTTAACCCTTACGTTCCCATTTTCTACTCCCACCCTGTCCCCTGGTAACCTCTATTCTAGATTGCTTCGAAACAGTGATATCATACAATATTTGTCTTTTTTGTGCCTGTCTTATTTCACTCAATGTGATTTCTTCAAAGTACATTCATGTTGCTGCATGTATCAGGACTTCATTCCTTTTTACAACTGAATAATATTCCATTGTGTGTGTATACCACATTTTATTTATCCCTTCATTGGCTGATGGACACTTGGGTTGTGTCCATCTTTTGGAAATTGTGAATATTGCCACTGTGAACATCGGAGTGTAAATATCTGTTTGAGTCCCTGCTTTCAATTCTTTTGGGGTATATATCTAATAGTGGGATTGCTGGGTCAGATATATTCCCATATATTGAATTGATTTTTGTATATGGTAAGAGAAGGGGGACCTCTTTTAAAAATTTTTTTGTAAAATGGAGATTCAGAGATGATTCTTTCCCAATTGAGTAGTTTTTGTCATCTTGTCAAAAATCAGTTGACCAAAAGTGTTATGGTTGATTTCTGAGCTCTCAATTCTGTTGCATTGGTCTATATGTCTGTCCTTGTGCCAGTACCATGCTGTTTGTTGAGATCTTCTAATTCTTCTTGAGTCAATGTAGGTAGTTTGTCCATTTCATCTAAGTTATGTAATTTATTGGCATATATTTGTTCATAGTATCCTTTTATAGTTGTTTTTTATTTCAGTGGGGTCAGTAGTAATGTCCCTCTTTTCATTTTTTGTATTTTTAATTTGTATCCTAAATCTCTTTTTTTTTCTTTGTCAATCTGAATAAAGGTTAGTCTATTTTATTTATCTTTTCAAAGACCAAACTTTTGGTTTTGTTGATTATCTCTATTGTTTTTTTTTTTGTTTCCTATTTCATTTATTGCCACTCTAATCTTTGTTAAATTCCTTTCTTCTTCTTGCTTGGGTTTAGTTTGCTTTTCTTTTTCTAATTCTTCC
>JAQZBX010037137.1:0-23908 GCA_029593785.1 Cabassous unicinctus | reverse complement strand
CCACACAGATGGGGAATGGTTGTGTGGGGTGTTGTTGGGGGTGTGGGCGGTGGGGAGCATGGGAATCCCTGTAGTTTCTGAGTAATATTTGGGTAATCTAGGCACCTTTATAAAATGTATATATATATAACAAATAACATTTATGTAAACAAATGCACATATATGCATATGTATTTATATATCATTTTACAAAAAAAAATAAAGTGTATCTTTTAATAATAAATATGTCCATATAATTTCCATTTCAACAACTGTTACATCCATATAATAGCTCTGCTAGTAACAAACACCATGATGTGCTCTCACCATTTCCATTTATATGCAAAGATTTACAACTTTTTAACCAATTCTGCACAGACTAACTCTCAACTTTCCATTCCCTATACATTTACAAAGATATTCACCTATGTACTCACCTTAGGTGCAGTTGTCAAGCTCAGGAAATTCAACTTCAATACAAAGATTACAGTCTATATTCCAATTCTTAATATACCCAATAAAATCCTTTTGAGCGTTTTTTGCTCCCTTATTAGATCTTGTCCACGGTCATGCATTACCTTTGATGCCATTGCTCTTTAGTTGCTCTTTCTTTCTCCTTTTTATTGTGGGAACACTCATACTACAAACTTTCCCATCTCAACCACTTGCAGGCATAACATTCAGTGGGATTAATCATATCTATGAGGCTGCAGTTGCCTTACCACCTGCCATTAATACATCTTTCCCATACTATATTGTTGAAGAAAGTGCTGCAGCTCTGCTCTGTTTCTCCCACTTTGCAGAAACCCACAGCTTTAGAAAGATAACTGCCCCTCCTCCCTTTCTCCCATGGAATCCACAACTTAGGGAGATAAGTGCACTTCTACCCCTTTTGTGTGGAATCTCAAAAGTTAAGGATTCTACTCCTCTCCTCTCTGAGGCCCTCTTCTTTGGGAAGATAAGCTAAACTCACACCTTTGCTTCTGTAACCCCCACCTGCCTCCTTGCTTAAGAAATTTGCCCAGTTGCTCAGCAACCCACTATCCAGTAAACAAAAACCTTTATAACTCTATGAAAGCTGATGCCCAGGGTTCAGATTTTGGGAGACTGGATTCTTCTCTGGGCCAACATGTAATAAAATCTTTGTCCCTCCATCTCTCTGAGTGCACACTTGGGTTTCTCATAGTCTAAGTATTTTTTCTGCCACAACATTTTGTGCATTGGCTTGGAAACCCAACCAAGCAGGCCCATTGTGCCTCTGGCTTGGGGCTGATGGGCACAGCCAATGGCAATATCCAAGCAAACAAGTTAGGCACCACCTGTCCTGTTAACAGGACCTCCTTCTGAGGTGGTCCTCATGGGATGCATCTCCACCCCCCCCCAGCCTGACTCAGTGGGGAGGTGGACTGAACAGTGCCAGAAGATGCCAGAAAGATAAGGCCACAGGTGCCAAGTCCTCAGTCAGGCCCATTTCTGGATGGAAGGGTAGAGTGATCACCTCCCGAAATCTCAACTCTCAAGATCCCAGAATACAGCAGACCCTGTGGGAGGGACTGCATAATCTCTGAGTGTTTGTGTGTGTGAATGGGGATGACAGAATCTTGCCTCTGTTATTCCAGTCTGTGACTCCACAGCCTGTGCTACAGAGCCTGAGTGGGCCCTAAACTGTATTCTGTGGCTACATCATACAGCAAAACTGCCCACCCAGAACTCTGCTCAGGTGCCATAGCTAATATGTGCTGAAGTTCTTATGAAATATGTGGACAAGTGGGAATCTGAGTGGCCTTGAAAGAGGCAACCCCTTCCTTTGTCTGACTTGCACCACCAACACAGGGTATGGGCTCATCACAGTCAAAACCTACCATTTTTAACTGCATGCTTAAGAATTTCAAGAAGGGCTTTTCCAGAGGTTATGGCATACAGATGAACCCTGACATGCTCTGAACCTTATGTGAATTCGAGTGGTCCACTTTTAACATTGACTGACCCTTAGAAAATACCCTGGATGTAGCCAGGGCCTGTGCAGTGTGGCTGCTTGTCATGGGAACTCCTGGGCACCCTGATCAGTTTCCCTACATTTACTCTTGGTTAGAAATAGCCCAGATTCTGCCCCCTTGGGTTTAATTGTGCATTGCAAAAAAGAGACAGAGCAGGGTCTTAGTTGCATAGGAAATAGGGCCCTGGAAGCCATTCATTCATCAGATGTCCTTGGAAGAGGACTCACCACCCCAACTAACCCCCCACCACCATATGCTCCAGCCACTCTAGCCTCTCCTCCTAGCATGGGAGTGCAGGTGGATCTCCCAGAAAAACCCCCACCATTCATCCCTCCAGGACCATCAGCCCCCTCTGGAGAAAGCCCCAGAACCCCAGTAGGAAGGAGGCTCCAGTTGGTGCAATCTACATTACAGGTGCCCCTCCATGAGACACAGGGTCCAGCCCAGATTAATGAAGATGGAACTATCCAAACCAGGGGCCTGTTTAGTCCTACCAGCCCTTCACAACTACAGACTTCTTAAACTGGAAATTCCACACACCCTCCTACTCAGAAAAGCCCCATGCCCTTATTGACCTCATGGAATCCATTTTCCAAATGCATCATCCTACTTGGGATGACTGCCACCAACTTATCCTGACTTTGTTTAATATGGAGGAGAGATGACAGATTATGAAAAAAGCCTGGAAGTGGCTGCAGGAGCAGGCCCCTGCTTGTGTTTTAAATCCAGAGGATTGGGCAGGAGAGGCAGCACCAGAGACCCAACTGAACTGGGACTTCAACACTGATCAGGGATGGGCGGCACTCCAGCAATATTTGGAAGCGCTTCTTCGAGGGGTTTGTGAAGGGGCAAAATGACTCACAAACATGACAAAGATGACTTTAGTCCTCAAAAGCCCAAAGAATCTCCAGGATATGTATATGAATGATTATGAAGCCTTCAGAATCTACACCCCTTTTGAACCAGAAGATCCAGAAAACCAGAGAATGATGAATGCTGTCTTTGTCAGACATTAAAAGAAAGCTCCAGAAATTAGAAGGGTTCATGGGAATGAACATCTCTGAACTCCTTGAGGTCACCAATAAAGTGTTCATCAATCAAGATGAAGTCCCTGAATGAGTAGCCAAGAAGGGAATGAAACATCAAGCCTACCTACTGGCAGCAGCCTTGGGAAATCCTGACCCTGACAGACAAGAATGGCCACCTTAAAAAGGGGGGACAAGCACCAAAAGAGCTCCAAAAGCACCTAGCCTACTGCAAAGAAATTGGTCACTGTAAAAATAAGTGGCCCCAAAAGAATCAGGCACATGGAGGTAGCAACCATAAAAGGAAATACTGACCTGGGCCCCAGGATCATCTGTTCAGGCTGTTGAGACTTAATTCCAAATAGGGGCAACTGGGCTCCCTGGAAATTGGCCCCCATGAGCCCCATGGCCCCCATAAGTTGGGGGCCAGTCAATAACTTTCATGGTAGACAGTGGAGCTGAATATACTGTGGTCACAACCACCATCACCCCCTTTAGTGAAAAAACCACTAACATCATAGGAGCAATTGGAAACCAGTCAAGCCAACAGCCTTTATGCCAGTCGAGAATTTGTCAGCTCGGTGGTCATGAAGTGACTCATGAACTTCTGTACCTGCCTGAATGTCCTGTTCCCCTACTAGGTAGGGACCCCTTACCCACACTGGGAGCCCAGATTACCTTCAAACTAGGGGGGACAGCAAGCTTAAGTCTTGGGACCAGCCTAACGCCCTTTGTCACCATACTCTGAAGTGAGGAATGGAGGCTTCATGCAGAAGAAAATTCAAGTCAGAATCCAGAAAATCTGCTAGAACTTTCCCCCCAGGTTTGGGCAGAAAAAAAAAAAACCCTGGGAATGGCATGGAACCATACACCCACCATCATCAACCTGAAGCCTGGAGTGGTCCTGGTCTGGCAGAGGCACTAGCTAATCCCCCACAAAGCACAATTGGGCATGGTTAAGCAAATAGATCACCTGAGAAAACAAGGGATTCTGATAGGGTGCCAGGCACCCTGAAACACCCCATTATTACTAGTAAAGAAGCCAGATGGGACAGGATATTGACCAGTCCAGGATCTATGAACCATTAACAATGCCACCCTCACCTTGCACCAGGTTGTTCCCAATCCATACACTTTGCTGGGACAGCTGCAACTGGAGCCACCTGGTTCACTTACTTGGACTTAAAAGATGCCTTCTTCTGCCTGTAGCTGGCCCCCCTGAGCCAGCCTCTCTTTGTCTTTGAGTGGAAAGGTCCCAGAACCTGGCAGAAAACTCAGCTAACCTGGACTTGGCTCCTGCAAGTCTTAAAAAGCTCCCCTATCCTTTTTGGGGAAGACTTGGCTGCAGATCTAGCCACCTACCCCCAGGAAGACTGCAGGTGTGCCCTTTTACAATAAGTGGTTGACCTCCTACTTGCCAGTGAGAGGGAAGAGGACTGCTGGAAAGGTACCCAGGCTCTCCTGCAACTTCTAGCACAGAAGACACTGGATACAAAGTGTCTTGGAGAAAACTTCAAATATGTAAACAACTGGTCAAGTACCTGGAGTTTAGTATCTCACAAGGACACTGGATGCTTGGAGCAGAACAAAAGAAAGTGATCTGCACAATCCCTACCCCCACTACAAAAAGAAAACTTTGTGAGTTCCTCGGAGCTGCAGAGTTCTTTCTCATCTGGATTCCTGGATTTGCAGCCATTGCCAAACCTCTTTATGAAATTCTGACAGGTCCAGAAAAAGAATCCCTTGCCTGTGGAGAAGCTCAAATGGGGACCTTTCAAAACATCAAAAGACAACTCAGCCAAGCCCCTGCCTTGGGTTTCCTAGATGTTACTCAAAACTTTAACCTGTTCATGCATGAAAACAACAAAGAGGCACTGGGTGTCCCCACACAAACACTTGGCCCCTGGCAAACACCCATTGCTTATCTCCCCAAGCAGCTGGAACCTGTGGCTGCAGGGTGGGCACCCTACCTGAAAGCCCTAGTGGCAACCATAACCCTGATCAAAGAAGCCAAAAAATTAACCCTCAGTCAGGCTATTCATGTTATGGTGCCACATGCAGTCACTGCCCTAATGAACTCACACAGGCACCAATGGATATCTAATCCCTGGCTTGCACATTACCAAGGTTTACTCTGTGAAAACCCCAGAGTGACAATAGAAACAGTGCACAGTCTAAACCCTGCCACCTTCTTGTTGGACAAGGAAGGGATTCCTGAGCAGGACTGTGTTGAATTGATCAAGGACTTTTATGCCAGTTGCCCCAACCCCCAAGACAAACCACTTCCTTCTCCAGGTCAGACACTATTTTCAGATTGGAGCAGTCTCATTAAAAATGGGCAATAGCTTCATGGATATGCAATCACCACTACTGAATGGGTGGTGGAAGCAGCATATCTACCCCGAGGACGGTCCACACAATGAGAACTCTGGGTACTGGTCCAAGCCCTGCAGCTATCCATCAGACAAACAGTGAATATTTACACTGACTCTAAATATGCATTTACTACTGTTCATATCCACAGAGTGATTATAAAGAAAGAGTCCTCCAAACTACAGGAGGAAAAGAAATAAAAAAGAAAGAAGAAATCCTTCAACTATTAGAGGCAATCTGGAAACCAGTCAGAGTCACCATCATCCATAGCCAATGACATCAAAAAGGAATGGATATGGTCACTCAAGGAAACAAGCTAGCCAACAAAGCAGCTCAGCAAGTGGCTGATGGACCTCACGGAATACAAGTCCCAGAATCAACACTGCAGCTGTCTCTCTTAGGAAAAAATATTATCAACTAAGCTATACATGCGAAGAACAGAAATGAGCCAAGAGAGAATGGGGAAGATGAACCCGTGAATGAATTTTGCTGCTCCTGGATAATTGGATTTTCATCCAAAAAGGAGCCATGCATGCATTCATCCAGGAGTACCACCAACTCACCCACCTAGGGAAACCTGCATTGGAAGCCTTACTCAGGAGATACTACTACATAGCCCAATTAGCTTCCCTCTGTGCAACCATCAGCAACCAGTGCTAAGTTTCTGCCAAATCAACCCTCTCCAGGGCCCCCCAAGGTCTGGCCAGTATCCAACACACAGTGACAGCCCCTTTTGAAGATCTCACAATAGACTTCACAGAAGTGAAACCAAGTTGGGGGTAAAACTACCTGTTAGTGATGATATGCACCTTTTCAGGCTGGGTCAAACCTTTCCCTACTCACTCTGAAAAGGCAAGAGAAGTGACTAAGGGTTTACTTAGAGAAATCATTCCATGACATGGATTGCCACTGTCTATTGGAAATGACAATGGCCCAGACTTCATGGCTGCCATAGTCCAAGAGCTGGCAAAAATATTAGTGATCAAGTGGAAACTCCATACCACTTACAGGCCCCAGAGTTCAGGGAAAATTGAATACGTGAATCATACCCTCAAAGCCACCCCTGCCAAATTCTCCCAAGAAACTGGTCTCCCCTGGGTAGACTTACTTCCCTTAACCCTCCTCCAAGTTAGGTGCACCCCAGGACCCAAAGGCTATTCACCTTTTGAAATTCTATTTGGATGGCCACCCCCAATTATCAGGGCCTTCAAAGGAAATCTCAAGCTTCTGGGGGAGGCTAGCCAAGATTCCATTCTCTACCAGCTGGGGAAAACTCTAGCCCAAATACATAAAACACTCTTGTCCCAAAACATCATCCCACTGGGACACCCGGTGCCCCCACCAGCCAGGGGACTTAGTCTGGGTCAAAGACTGGAAAAAAGAATCCCTTCAGCCTTCCTGGACAGGTCCACATACTGTGGTCCTTGTAACTCCTACTGCTCTTAAAGTTGCAGGCATTTTCCCTTGGATCAATCATTCCAGAGTCAAGAAGGCACACCCCAATAAAGAACAGGACAGCTGGACAGCCCAACCCATATCTGGCCACCCCTTGAGGGTGTGAGTCATCCAGGATCCCTGAACACTGACCTTGGCAAATGCCTGCTGAATGGACCCCTGCTCCTGGTGGAGCCTGTTCTTATATGGCCTACTTGCCCTGGTATTTGGAATTGGACTTGCTGCTGTGGCCCCTACATACTGGATAATAGTGAATAGAGCTTTAATTGCAATAGTTTATTGGTGTATAATAGGATGTCTCTGTACCTTGTCTTGCTCATCCTTTTCTTCTTTGCCCCCTCCCTAGGAGCCAATACCCACCCCCAAAACCAGTGGAAGTTACAAATCAGCCAGACCTGGGGTAACCAACCTGTGCTGAATGCCTCAACATCCTTTTTAGTGGGTACAAACAGCTTCTGTAGTGTTCAATGCTTGCAGAGCAATATGTAATGACATTACCCTTGCCCCCATGGGGTGTTGGGGCCATGTCTATAACATCCATGACAAATACCAATGCTGAGGGCCCTCCAATGATGGGCACTTCTGCCACTCTTGGGGCCTAGTAGTCAGTACCTCCTGGGCAGAAGCCTCAATTTCCCCATATATCCTGCAGAAGGTTCCCAGTCTGACAAAGTGTAAATTAGGAACCTGCAGCCCCATGAAACTCACCTTATTAAACACAACCACCAAATCAGAAAATACCTTTCTAAAAGCCCAAACAGGATTAAAATAGGAATTGGAATATATGTCCTAGTGGGGCCAGACCCAGTGGACCTCATACTAGTCCAACTGATCCTGGTAACCCAACCCCCAGAGAAAACCCTGGTAAAAATATCAGTAAAGCTGCCTGGACCCTAAAAGCCAAAGTCAGAACAGCCCACCACAATATCCTTTTGAACCAGGTTTGAAATTTCCACAAACTCCTAAATAAATCCCAGCCTGACATAGCTGCATCCTGCTATGTACTTTCTCAAGTCTAACCATCTTCCCTGTACCTATCCCATGGAACATAACCCTCCTGACCCATGACAGCTCCACGGTAGGAACCAGGCCCCTCCCATTCCACATAACCAACCCCCCAGGAAAACTCACTAATTGTAAAAACATAACTACCAGCTCCCTTTCAACTATCCTCTCTCTTGGAAAGGTAACTGTGATATCACCCACCCACTCAATGAGTCTAACTGATGAACTGCAAACTCCATGATCTTGGTCTGTGGCACCAACACCTACCAGTGCCTACCCCAGGATGGTCAGGGCATCTGTTACCTGGCTTGGCCAGTACCATCATTCTCAGTGTATGGAGAAGAATTGCCTGGAAAGTTCTCCCAAGCCAAATGAGCAATACAGGCAATTCCCCTACTCTTATGACTAGGAGTAGTCAGAAGCACAGTGATAGCAGGGACCTCACTCACAGTTGGTCAGGAGGACATACAAACCCTAGCACATGAAACATTGAATGACCTCAAAGAAATATCGGGGACTCTCAATGGATTAAAAGACCAGATAGACTCATTGGCAGAAGTAGTTTTACAAAACAGGCAAGGATTAGACTTGCTCACCACAGGTTCAGGGGGAATTTGCCAGGCCCTGGGGGAAGAATGGTGTTTTTATGCAAATTCCTCAGGGATACTTAGGGACAAGGTAGTCCTGCTAAAAGAATGAGCAAAAGACCACTTAAACCATACATACCAGGCTTCTGCCAATGGGAACTACTTCCAGTATCTCCTTTCCAATTTTGCCATTCATGCCAGTAATAGCCACAGTTTTCTTCCTCTTAAAACTTTTGGGTCATGCGTTCTACAGTACCTTACATAATACATCGCTTCCTGCCTGAATGCCTTTAAACACCAAGTAATGCCTCATGTTAAGTATCAAACCTTGGGGACTATAGAAAAACCCCCATGTTAACAGATGATGCCCCATAAAAAAATTATTATAAGTGCATCAAAGGGGGGAATGATGAAGAAAGTACTGCAGCTCTGCTCTGTTTCTCCCCTTTGCAGAAACCGAAGCTTTAGAAAGATAACCGCCCCTCCTCCCCTTCTCCCATGGAATCTACAACTTAGAGAGATAAGTGCCAGCCCCCGCCCCTTTTGTCTGGAATCCACAAAGTTAAGGACTCTACTCCTCTCCTCCCTGAGGCCCTCTTTTTTAGGAAGATAAGCTAAACTCACACCTTTGCTTCTCTAACCCCACCTGCCCACTTGCTTCAGGAATTTGCCCTCTTGCCCAGCAACCCACTATCCAATAAACAGAAACCTATATAACCCCATGAAAGCTGATGCCCAGGGCTCAGATTTTGGGAGACTGGATTCTCCTCTGGGCCTTCATGTAATAAAAACTTTTTTCCTCTGTCTCTCAGAGTGCATGCTTGAGTTTCTCATTGTCTAAGTTTTTTTTTCTGCCGCAATTTTACTATACCTTTTCCCCTACTTAATTCTCTAAATTTCCTTTAGTAACATTAAATGGGTTTAGGATTTCCAACCAGTGAAGGTGCATACACCAATACCACAGCCAGATGACCTCATTTTTCCCAGTTTATATAGCTTGAGGCATAGGCAACGGCAGATTTTTATTACTTCCCCTTCTGAGTCTCACCTCCCAGGTCTGTGCACACAATATTCCCTCTGCATGGAAGGCTTCCAAACCCACTTCGATTTCTGGGACTTATATTCCAAGCACCTCTTCTAATAAGTCTTCATAGGTATCCTCCTGTGGGCTCTCCAACCCATCAGGTGGCTGACCCTTAACTCGTGTGTGATTAGCATTTCAACTGGAGGTGGCTGCAGATGATGGTGATCCCTTATAATCTTTTATTTGTTCATTTAAAAGGCTATTCATCCTTTCCACCTCCTCCATAGCCCAATCCTGCATGAGGTGATTGATCACTGTCCCATCAGGTGAGGCAATTGTTCCAGTAGTCAGAGTGAGCACAGTGCACCTGGAACTGCTGGGTTAGGCATCACAAAGTCTGGTAGCCACAATGTCCATTATTCCTGTGGAGCCACTCTGTGGCTTTTCAGGTTTTAACCACTTGTAGGTGTCCTACAGATCTTTTTCCCCAGACAGTGGCCCACAACAATTCATTACTGTTCCAGCACCTGCAATCCACCCCTAGATGGGGATGGTAGTCCTCAGAGTGACCAGAGAGTATTGGGACTAAAACCCAATGGATATTTATTCAGAATGTTGCTTTTGCCACAAATCTCACCAAAAGCCAATATTACTGCAGGTCACATCCAATTCACAGGGTAAATCAGCATCCACCCCCCCCCCGCCTTCCTGACTTCTTAGAGGGAGCTTGCTGGGAGTCCCTCCTATTCTCAAGCCCAATTTTCCCTGATTAACACATAAGCATTAGAGGTTGGGACACAACTTGTGGCTATGTAAATAACATTGTGACATCACTTGCAAGGCCCTTTGTATATCTGGCCTTATCCAGGATTGCTGGCTGCTACAAGAGTCTGGAACTGCAATGTAGTCTCCATTTTATCTAGCAATTGCCAGCTGTTGCAGGAGTCCGAAACTACAACATATTGAAGTTTATCTCTTAATTTTCATACACTTCCTAAATACTATCAATGCAATGCATAACACATGAAATGAACTTACATTGCTTCTTACTTCTACACACCCACTGTGATAATGTTAATTAACAGGTATTTTTCATCAACAGCACAGAAAATCTAAATTATTTTATGATCTTCCACTTTAATATGCAGATAGAGGTGGCCTCTAAAAAATATATCCCTTTATTCAGTCAGGCCTTGTCTTACATATTTCCACGATTATTTTATGAAAACCAGACTTCCTTGTATATCCATTTAAGTCTCATATCCCTCATTCTGTTCTGTGACTAAAACTTTTAAATTTGTATAGATAGACCCATCAAATCTTACTCAACTTTAACCCCAAAAATTCCTTTTCCATGAACCTTCTGCACTTTCTTCATCCTGTTTGGATCAAACAGACAAATGCAATAAGAGTTGAGACATACCAACAGACTAATTTCACTCATAACTTTTACTGCTTTGGTATGGCTGTTTCCAAGCTCTCCATCACTTCATATCTTTGATTTTCACTGCTTTCAAGATCTCCTCTAGAATTAGTGTTGCCTGTAATATGGAAACTTGTTTTTGGAAACACTTTTTATAGTAATCAACAACCAGTTAGGATTTTCTTTCTGATCAGGACAGACTAGTCTAAGCTCTCTAGCTCCTCTCTTATCTGGCATGCATTGGATTCAGTAGCCTGTTGTTCATCAGAGCAACCTCCTAAGGTGGTTAACAAGGGTCAAGAGGTTGCTGCAACCAAAGCCCAATGCTTCTTATTCATTGTATTAGTCAGCCAAAAGGGTGCTAATATAAAATACCAGAAATGGGTTGGTCTTTATAAAGGGTATTTACTTGGGGTAGAAGTCCACAGATACCAGGTGATAAAGCATTAAATTTCTTCTCTCACCAAAGTCCATTGCCATGTGTTGAAGCAATACAGCTGCTGATGTTTGCCTGGGTTCAGGCTTCTTGGGTTCCTCTCTTCCTGGGGCTGTGTTTCTCTCTGGGCTTAGCTCCTCTGGTTCCTCCACAAGGTCAGCTGTAGACTATCAGGCAAACTGCTCACTTCTCTTCTCCTGGGACCTTCTGTCCAACATCAACACTAGAACATCCAAACTGCTTTTCAAAACCTGCAACTCAAAAACTGCTCCCTCTGTCCTTTGCCTTGCCTTTTATATTCAATTTCCCCACACACCAAGGGGAGGGGCTCAACACCCTACTGACATGTCCCAGTCAATGCCCTAATCATAACTTAATCATGCCCAGATTAACAGATCAGTTTACAAGCATGATCCAATTATATTTTTGGAATTCATAATTACCTCAGATTGCCAAATGGCTACATTTATGAAGACATCTACATTTTTGTCTAACAGTACTAAATTCTCTAACTGTACTAACCCTACAGGTGTATATGGGGTGTCCCCCAAGCAATGTACAAGAGCCCAACTCTGATTTCCTAGACACAAGCAGACTGACAAATCTAAACATAACCACATAGAGGAAGAGGGCTACCCCAGGATTTCCCCACCCCCAGACTTCCCAATAAAGGGTGAGATTTCCTTTGCAGACTTCCCAGTAAAGGGTGATATTTCCCTCACAGACTCCCCAATAAAGGGAGTGCCATGCCTTCCATGGCTCTTACACCATCAGGAGATGCTGGAATACCCAGCCAACTATGCCATTTGTAACACAGGTAGAGGCCCTGGTCTCCGAACTATGCCAATTTTAACATAGATGATTAGGCCTGACCAACTCATTGGATATTTGAGAGAAAGCACACAGGAGCCCAATCAAGGTCATGCCTTTATTACTTACTCATATACAGAACCTGGTGGTGCAAGGCTAGGCAGCATGCACCCTACTTACAAGACCCAGCAATGGCAAGGCAGGAGGTACCACACCATGCTCCACACCCTGCTCTATGCTATCCAACAGACAGGATCAGCTTTTTTAAGGTTACAAAGAGTGGGTCACAAGGGTTATTAGTTAACAATATCCAGACTTCCTGATTATTATCACAGATGCTTCTTCTATGTGTACATCCATCCCCCTGTTTATGAGGGTCAGGTGGCTGGCCAGACGAGTGCAAACTTATTCCAAGGCCTTGGGTTCCCAGAAAGGGCATTCTGCCTTTATTCACCCTACAGTGTGTAAAATAATTTTCCAAACATTCACTTGCAATTTTTTCCCCCTGGGTATTAGGTGAGTTTCTTGTAGGCAGCATTTTGATGGGTCATATTTCCTTGTCCATTTTGCAAATGTTTGTCTTTTGATTGAAGGTTTTAGTCCATTAGCCTTCAATGTTATTTCTGTCAATGTAGTACTTATTTTAGTCATTTTTTCTTTAGGCTTTTATATGTTTTTGTTAATACTTTTAGTTACCAATAATCTTCCTACACTCTCCTCCATCCCTCTCTCTCCAATTTTTGCCTTTTAATCTGCAGAACTCCCTTCACTATTTCTTAAAGTGCAGGTGTTTTGTTGATCTGCCCAATTTCAGTTTATCTGTGAATATTTTGAACACTCCTTCATTTTTGAATGACAATTTTGCTGGTTTTAGAGTTCTTGGCTGATGAGTTTTTTTCTTTCAGCACCTTAATTATGTCAAAACAACTGCATTCACACCTCCCTGGTTTCATATGTGAAATTAGCACTTAATCTTATCAAGGTTCCCTTATATGGGATGATCTCTTTTCTCTTGCTGCTTTCAGGATTCTGTCTTTGTCTTAAGCTTTAGACAATCTAGTATGTGCTAGTCAGCCAAAGGGGTGCTGAGGCAAAGTACCAGAAATATGTTGGCTTTTATAAAGGGTATTAATTTGGGTAAAAGCTTGCAGTTACAAGGTCCTAAAGAGTCCAACTCAAGGTTGATTTCTTACCCAAAGTCAGTTGCAACATGTTGAAGTAAGATGACAGGCAATGTCTGCATAGCTCTCCTTCCTTCTTCCTCTTAAGGCTCCATGGTTCCAGCTTCTTTTGATATCAGTTGTAGGCTGGAGGGCTCATTTATTTCTTGACCTTTTCAGCTGCTCAGGGCTCTGGTCTCTGAAGATGTATGCTATCAGGTGAATAACTCAGCTCTCTCCAAGTCCCCAGAATCAAAGTACTCTGCTGTGTCTATAGAGCTCTCTCTTCCTTCTGTGTACCTTCTTCTATGTTCTCCTAGGGTGAGTCTACATTTATAGCCCAGCAAGGGGGTGGGGACTCAACCCTGCATGTCCTAATGACATGGTTGAATCAAAGCCCTTATCTTGATTAGATCAAGTAAATTTAAAGTCTTTGAATTTAAATCAATCAAAGGGTATCATGCACAGAGGAACAGATAAGTTTACAAACATAATCTATATCTCATTTTGGAATTCATAAACAATATCAAACTGCCACATGCTAAATATGTGTACTAGATCTGCTAGGGTTTATTGTGCTTGGAAAATGCTGCACTCATAGTCATGTTGATCCATGTACCTCATAAGAGTTGGGAATTTTTCAGCCATTATTTCCTCAAACACTCTACCCCCTTTCCCATCTCTTCTTCATCTGGGATGCCCATAATGCTTGTGTTTGTCTGCTTTGTATTGTCATTCAATTCCCTGAATCCCTGAATTTTTTTCCATTTTGGGGGGTATTTCTTTTATTTTCTGTGTGATTTCAGATGTCCTGTTTTTGATATTGCTAATTCTTTTCTCTGCCTATTCTAATTTGCTGTTATGTGCTTCCTGTGTATTTTTAATTTCTTACATTGTGCCTTCCATCTCTGTAATTTTTTTTTCTTTTTACATATGTTTACAATTTCTTCTCTATTTCTATAGTGTCTTCTGGATATACTTAATCTCTTCTTTCATTTCACTGATTTGATTAAGGATATTTGTTTGTATATCCTTGATTAGTTGTTCCACATTGTGCACCTCTACCTTTTTTTAGGTTGTTCATCAGACTGGGCCATGACTTCTTATTTCTTAGTATGCACTGTAATTTTTTGATGATGTCTAGTCATCTTATCATGATGGGCCTATTTAGTTAGTTAGTTTATGCTCTTAGTCTATGGATTTATTTTCCTTTGGTTTTGTGTTAGGAATCCTCTTCATCCTTGGTTCCACTTATTCTGTATCCTTCTAGTTAGCCATGTACAAAGAAAATTATAAGATCTACAAAAATGGAAATAATGAAGAAGAGCAAAAACAAAAAGAAAAGAAAAAACTAAAAAAGCAAGGAAAAAGAAAAAGGAAAAAGAGATGGAAAGAATAAATAATAAGAGAGGAAATAGTAAACAGTAATAAAAATTTTAAATGACAAAAAAGGAAAAATAAAAAATATAAAGTAAATAAAATGAGATATAGTAAACAAAATACCAGATAAGTTTTAAGAGAAGAAAGAAAGATGAAACAGTGAAAAACAGAAAGGAAGGAAGAAAAGAAGAGGGAAAAAGAAAGAAAAAAATGAAAGAAAAAATTCAAGAAGGAAGGATAGAGAAAAACATTTTCAATACTTTAAAATAATAAAATATAGAAAGAAAGAAAAGAAAAAGGAAAATAGGGGAAAATAAATTAAAATAGGAATGGAAAACAATGAAAGAAAAGAAGAAAAAAGGTTAATAAGGAAATAAAATAAGGAAGAGGAGAAGAAAAACAAACAAGCAAACAAAACAAAAATCTGGTTCTCACTCTCAGATCAACAAACTGGCAAGGCTCCTATAATGCAGACTATTTTTTCCCCAACATAACTCAAATTTTAATAACTTTACATACTGTAGATATTCTAAAACAATCATCATTTACATTAATTTCACAGAGTTTTCTTGAAAGCAAATGATAAAATAATCATGGTACTTATTGAACACTTAAAATATGCCAAATATTCGCTAAGGGTTTTTCAGAAACAAGGTTATTTTAGTCTCATAAAGTGGTAATATTATCCGTACTTTACTGAAAAATCAAGAGCTAGTAAGTTTGTACCCCTATCTAGTGACTCCAAAACCTCTCTACCAGTTTTTAATTTTAATTTTAATTTTTTATTTTTTAAAAGATACTTAGATCACCCCACGATCCCCTTTCTGTAGGTATCCAGGTCAAGAGAGAGAAAAATAAAACAGAGCTCCCTCTCAGGCCACCAGAGTCTCACTAGTCTAAGCCTTTTTATCTCATTGTACCTGCCAATCACTCCACAGTCATTCTCTCTGCTAATATCTGTATGAAGAAAAGAAAAGAAAAGGGAAATAGGAAAAAAAGAGAGAGAAAACAGCTGTGGTTAAGTTCCCTCAGCTTTCCCCATGGCTCCCTCCACTTCCCCCTACCCTAAGCAGTCTTGACACAAGCCCACCTGTGGGGATGAATTCTCAGCTGCTCCCCTTTTCTGCAGAGCCAGCTGAATGGCTCTCCCACCCCCAGGGCCAGCTGAGCAGTTTTCTTCTCCTCCTGGGTCAGATGGTATTCTCCCTTCTTCTCCAGGGTCAGCTTTGTGGCTCTTCTTTCCCCAGGGCCCAGGTGGAACTCCCTCTCCTTTCACCTCTGTGACATCCCAGCTTCTCTTATGCCCAACGAGCTTGCCTGCCTTTCCACGGTTTCTAGAGGAAACATGCAGCCTGCCTTTTCTTTCTCTGCTATCTTGGATCTCTTCTGAGTGGCAATTTTTAACCATGTTCACCATACAATCCTATCAGTTTTCAACAAAATGTTGGGATAAAACAAGAACAAGGAGAAGGCTACTTTTTGAGTAATTTGAGGGATCCTGAAATAAAGAGGACAAGAAAGAAAGCAAGCTTTTATTCTTAAGATCAGTATATGTTGTAACTCTGCTGATATTCAGGACTCAACTGGCACAATGATGACCCAAAGATTTACATCTCTGGGACATATATTTATCAAGTATAGTGTTAATTATAGGTTCAAATAAAAGGAGCAGAAAAACAATGTGGAGAGAACCTATAAAAGCATCTAAATCTGTTACAGTGGGGAGCATAAAGTCAAAACTAAGGCTCACTGACAGGGTGCCAAATTCCCAATTTGCCTGTCCTGCTTATAGTTTCTGGATACCTCTAGAGCCCTCAGGAGCCCTGCCATTGGAGACACTATTTACTGTGGCAGTCAATGAGATCCTGCAGATACTTGCATGAGCATGAACTCTGGAAAGACCTCCAGTTCACCCAGGGCAACTAACAAGAAGATGATGATGGACAATGCCCATCCCAAGGAACAGAGTGTGCCTGCAACTGCGAGCAAGACATTTCCATCCATCTGCCCCATGAGATCTAAGCTTCCTTTCAATTAGAAGCAGATTCAACATCCCCATCCCTAAATCCTCAAGATTAGGGAATGAAAAATGGAATAAAGCAGATGTGTTATTATTCTACTATAGATTTATTATTCTAGCAATGGAAGAACTCATATCTTTGATGTAAAGGCAGTGTCCACCAGAGGTTCTGAGGGATGGGAGAAGGAAGAATAGGTGTAATATGGTGGTGTTTTGGGGACATTGGATTTGTTCTGCATGACATTGTAGTGACAGATACAAGTCATTGTATATTTTGTCATAACTTATAAAATTGTGTGGGATAGAGTGTAAACAATAAAGTAAACTGTAGTCCATGGTTAGTAGCAATTCTTCAATATAGATTCATCAGTTATAACCAATATAACACACCAATGAAGGATGTTAATGTGGAAAAGCATGGAAGGGGGAGGTAATGGGGCATATGGGAATCCCTTATATTTTTTATGTAAAATTTGTGTAATCTAAAGCTTCTTCAAAATAAAAATAATTAATTAGAAAACTACAGATGTAAAAGGTGAAAAAGTTTTGCATTTGGTTGTTACCTGTTAAAGCTGGATGGTGAGCATAAGAGTTTTTAGGATATTTCCTCTACTTTTGTATATATTTGAAATTTCCAATAATAAAATATTGCAAAGGAAAAAAAGGTCAGTAGGGCTGTCTGAAAGTGACATGGGTGCTGCCTTCTTAGGGCTTACTAAGGTTCTCTAAATCTGGCCATATTTGTGAGGAAAAAAGGGATTAAGGAAGCAAGAATGTGATGTGCATTAACTTTGAGAAGTAAGAGTGAAATTATAAGTAAGTCTTAAAATTTATATTCTGCAGTTGTGAAGAAAAAAAGAAAGAGAGTTCAACCAACTTCAGAAGAAAATATTCTGCACTTGAAGCTTAAGTAAGGGTTTAGCTAAAGGCAATTATGAAAGGGAACTTTATGAAGAAATTGTGAATACAGCATTCATTAATGAATGTAACATCAAGCAATAACATTCTATCTCAATTTATTCAAGTATTTAAATACATTCATATTTTATGGGAAAACATAACAGTATTTGACACAAATTAAAAAAATCAATACATTGAATTTAGTGAACATGATATTGTTGAGAAATACTTTTCCCAACAGGTAATATTTACTGATCAAATATTTCAAAATAGCCACTGTGAAAAGCAGTTTGGTGATTCCTCAGAAGGTTAAGCATGGAATTACCATATGACCTGGTAGTCCCACTTGTAGTTATATACCCAAACTAATTGAAAGCAGGGACTTGGACAGACATTTTCACAATGATTTTCAAAGTCTCATTATTCATAATGCTAAAAGATGGAACCAAACCAAGTGTCCATCAACAGAAGAATGGGTGAACAAAATGTGGTATATACATACAATAAAATATTATTCAGCCATAAAGAGGAATGAATTTCTGGTACATGTGACAACTTGGATGAATCTTGAAGTTATCATGTTGAATGAAATAAGCCAGACACAAAAGGACAGATATTGTATCATCTTCTGATATGAAATCATTAGAATAATCAAATTCATAGAGTCAGAAACTCCATGAAAAATACTGGTTAATAGGAACTGTGTAGATGTAGGGAATGAGGAGTTAATGCTTAATTAGTAAAAGTTTCTGTTTGGAGTGATAGAAAAGTTTTGGTGGTGGATGGTGGTGAAGGTAGCACAACACTGTGAATATATTAACACCACAGAATTATGTATTTGAATATGGCTAAAAGAGAAAATTTTAGGTTGTATATATATTACTGGAATAAAACATAAGAAAACTGTAGGACTGAAAAACACAATATAAACACTGCTGAACCTTAATATAAACAATGGACTATAGTTAATTGTATAATTATAATAATATTGCTTCATCACTTGTAGCAAATATACCTTACTAATGCAAAATGTTAGAGAAAACTGTATTTTCTGCATGATTTTTCTGTAATCCTATATATCTAATAAAAAAAAATGAAAAAAAGTTGCAAAAGTCCTTTTTTGAAGAGAGAAAGCTATGAATCTATGTAAATTCAAGGAGTACATAGAGAAGCATGAGACACTTATGATGGCTGTATTAGTCAGCCAAAGTGGTGCTAATGCAAAATATCAGAAATCAATTGACTTTCATAAAGGATGTTTAATGGGGGCAGAAACCCACAATTACCAGGCCATAAAGCTTAAGTTCCTTCCTTCACCATAGTTTGTTTCTACATTTTAAAGCAAAACAGCTTCTGATGTTTGCCAGGGTTCAGGCTTCTTGGCTTCCTCTCTTCCCAAGGCTCCATTTCTCCCTGGACTCAGATCCTCTGTTTCCTCCATAAGGTCAGCTATAGACTATAAGTCTCTCTAGGCTTTGCCTCTCTCCACAAGGCCAGCTGTGAACTGTCAGGTGAAGAGTTTGTCCCTTTTCTCAGGGCCGTCTCTCCTTCCTCATGACCAAGCAACTTTGTGTGCTTATTTCCCCAGTCTCCAGCATTAAAACTCAGCATCAGAACTCCAACATCAAAACTACAACTATCTCCTCTGCTCTACCGTGTAGTTTTATCTCTGAGTCCCTGCCCAAAAAGGGGCAGGGACTCAACATCCTAACTGATGTGTCCCAATCAAAGCCCTAATCATAACTTAATCACTAATCACAGGCAGAGGAAAAGACCAGTTTACAAGCATAATCCATATCTATTTTTGGAATTCATTACTATATCAAACTGCCACAGTGGCCTTTTGTGGTAAATATTGGCTGCAGTGAAAGAGCAAGAATGAAATTTGGACTGGTGAATTCATCTTAAAAAATGGATTGTTCAATTTAACCTAAGGGAAAAAAAATGAGAGAAGATGAGTGAAAACATTTAAGAATTATTTTGTTTAGAATGTCTGACTGTATTAGGACAAATTCTCTAAGAATATTTTAAATTGATAAGGATAAGGTATTCTTATGTTGAATGCAGACTGGGACAATTCCTTACTCTTTTAGATGGGCTGAAACATAGATCACAGATCATAATAAATAATTCTATGTTTCAGTTATCAAGTACTGACAAGTGAGGTCAAAAGTATTAAAATATGAGGCAATATGGAAAATATGTTTGAATGGTTCTCACAGGCCAACTAATATCTGAAATGTAGGATGTCAATGGAAAAGTGTTTCAGCTCTGAAACATCGTGATTTACAAGTGGATTCAAAAATTATGTTTCATAGATCTTCAGTATTCAGGAGGCTAAAATGTTGCTTTACTGGCAAATTTTGATTCTGAATGATGATTATGGATTGGTGTGGTGGAAAGCAGTGAATACCAGGGAAATCAAGAGTTTTGCTCAAGAAAATGCTCCAAGAGGCCATGCACTATCTTAGCAGATAAATGTAACATTGAATGCTCATTTCTCCACTTATATATTTGTGACTTAATAAGTGCCCTAAATTTGATATCATCAAATTTTATAAAAACGTACTGTCTAAAATGTAAACCATAGTGGAAACCATTGACAATGTTTAGTGGCTATGTTTCACTGTTTGTATATCAGTTATAACAATGCTACCATACACATATAAAAAGGTATTAAAATGGAGTAGAGGAAAGAGGGAGGAGGTTGGGTATATGAGAGTCTTCCATATTCTCTGAGTGACTGTTGTGACCTAAAATTCCTTTGAAAACAAAATGAAAAATAGTGAGACACTGGAGAATGAGTGGGGGAAGGTGTCATAGTACAGACTAGACACCAGATTTGCCAGTGATGAAAGTCAAAAGGCCATAAATTTTTTTTTATATTTTTCATTTTTTAAATCCCAATCTTTTAATTTTATTTTTAGATTTAAAAAAACAATTAATGTATTTTATCTGTTATATTTAAACTTATCATTATTATTTCATTTTCTCTTAATTGTATTCAGCTATTATAATGGCTTCATCTTTGAAGAATCTTTGGATCACAGAAGGGTTACAATTGAGGTTGGGGAAGATCATTGGTGTGGGGTGTCAGGACTGGGGGATGCATGGGAGGAAGTTCACCTGAGCATAAAATAAGGTATATAAAAGTGTTCAAATGTTCACAGGGCATTGTTGCAGTGGATGGTGTGACAATGGTGGATGGTGAATCATTCAATAAATGAGAGAATACTGAATTCCCATCCTGGAGAGCTCTGCCCCATTCTATAAAGGAGCAGCAACTGTTTCCAAAGTGCAGGGTCAGTGACTGGTGAAGGAGGATGATCCACTTTTGAGCCTTTGATATTGATAACTAGCCTTATGAGTCTTTGCTCTTCAAATTGAAACTTAAACAATTGCTCTGGGGTGCCTAAGGGTTTCCTCCTGAGAGCCTCCTTGTTGCTCAAATGTGGCCTCTCTCTAAGCAAAATTCAGCATATGAATGCATTACCTTCCTCCCAGTGTGTTACATGACTCCTAGGGATGAGTCTCGCTGGCACTGAGGGATTGCTACCAAGTGTCAACTGGCAATGTGACTGGAAAAAGACCTTGAATAAAAGGCGGAAAAGGTAAAGACAAATGAGTTTATATGGCTAAGAGACTTCAAAATGAGTCAGGAGATCATCCCAGAGGTAACGTTTAAACACATCTCAGTAGGATCTCATAGAATTCTGAGTATGCCAAATTCAGCATTACCTTCCTCCAGTGTGGGACATGACTCCCATGGATGAGCCTCCCTGGCACTGAGGGATAGCTACCAAATGCCAACTGGCAATGTGACTGGAAAAAACCATGAATAAAAGGGGGAAAACATAAAGACAAAAGAGTTTATATGCCTAAGAGACTTCAAAATGAGTCAGGAGGTCATCCCAGAAGTAACGCTTACACATATCTCAGTAGGATTTCATAAAATTCTGAAGTGAATATGACCCTAAATAGTGGGGCACCTGAGGACTTTGGAGACACCCAGGTCCTATGCCAGTGTGGATAGCCCCAGAGTTTGGTGACTTGCCATTGGGCCCTACTTTGCAGTTTTTTCTCCTTAGTGTGACAGAGTTGGACTCAACTATGTCTTCCCTGCAAAAACTCATCTGGCCCTTCTATTCAATCCTACACTTGGTGGTGGAGTTTGTACATGTACATCCAGAGAATTGAGTCTTTGGGCTCTCCACATGCCAGATAGGCCTGGAACCTCAGTGGAAAAGCAACTCCTACTCTACAGCCCATTGGACTCACCCAGGACAAATGGTTGGGAGATGATGATGGATAATCACCATCCCAGGGAATGGAGAGAGACTGCAGCTGCTAGCAGGATAATCCCATCTATCTTCCCCACAGGATATAAACCTCCTTTCAATTGAAGGTGGAGTGGACATCACCATCCCAGACTCCTCAGGCTGGGGGGAAGAGCTATGGACTAGAGTGGACTTACTGGTATTCTACTATAGATGTATTGTGATTCAAGCAATGGAAGAAATTAAAGCATTGATGTGGAGCCAGTGGCCACTGGAGGCTCTGGGGGCAGGGAGAGGGAAAAGCAGTTGTAATATGGGACTTTTTTTGTGACTTGGGTTTTGTCCTGACATGGCAATGACAGATATAGACCAATTTATATCATCATATAACATGCAGAACTGTGTGGGAGAGTGTGTGGTCTACAGTGTGAAGTATGGTCCATGCTTAATGGCAAAACTCCAGGTTGTGTTTACCAATTGCAATTTATGTGCCACACTAATGAAGGATGTTTATGTGGGAGGTTGTGGGAGGTGTGGTAGTGGGGCATATGGGAATCCCTATACTTTTTGTGTAACACTTATGTAATCTAAGTATCTTTTTAAAAAATAAAAAAAAATAAAAAAGTGGCCCAAATCTTTCAGTGGCATAATCTGCCTTTTGATGTTGCATTATTTTAATTCACAATTTGCAGAGTTTCAAAGAGAATTTCTGTACATAATATATGAATAATGTAAACTCTAAAATAAAAATAAATGAAAGATGGTGTTAATACAACTTTCTAGGTTCATTATTTTATCTAGGCTACTGAACAAGTAAAATGAAGCCAGAAAGCACTTAAGAAACTATTAAAATGCAAAAATCATGTGGAAGAATCAATTTTCCAAAGCATGTGCATATATTAACAGATTCTGGGTAGATTATGTATAGCTATTGACAATATCAACATCAGAGAGTGGACTTTTTAGAGATTTAATTTTCAAATGAAATCAGCATAGAAAGTCATATTGGGTTAAGTGGAGATTAAAATAATTTTCTACCTGGTGGTCAGGGAATGAATTTTCATTGAAAAAATTTTGTTAAGCCCTAAATAACTAATTCCCTCAAATCTCTACTTATATTCTGTATGGTAATCATAAAATCATAAATATTAATCATTCATGACATATTACTAATGAGACAGGGATGCATAGGAAATACCTATTCTAATATTTTAATCCTCCAGGTAAAGCTTTGCCACCCAAAAGATACAGTTTATAAAAAGTAAGTGATTGAAAAATATGTAAAGATAAGAACAAACTCTTAAAGATTATTTTTACTGCTATCACTACCCTAGAAATAAGTATCATAAGCAGGGAGACTAAAGGAATATGATGAAGCATTATATTATATCCTACTAACCAAAACAAATCAGAGAGAATAAAACTGGATTAATATGACACAATAAATATACTTAGGCAAATTTCTTCTGTGTTGAATCTCCATGATTTTTAGGTATTATTTGTCAGTTTCTTCTTAATTGAGGTAATTTTTAAGATGCCTCCCTCTACCACAGTGACTGAATTCCTTTGTATAAGATTTTCTGATGTTTGGGCACTCAGAGACTTACAAATCATGCTATTCCTACTAATGTACTTGGCAACCCTGGTGGAGAATCTACTTATTGTCACAGTAACTACCTTTGGTTAGAACTATTACACACATGTATTTTTTCTTAGTAATGTGTTTGTCATATTGTGACATATTCTGTGCTAGATTTCTCTAAAAATACCCAAGCCATGTGTTATCTTCCTCCATGACAACATAGAGATCTCCATGGTTGGATATACATCTCAGATCTTCCTCATGTTTTTATTTATTTATTTATCCTGCTCTGACACCTTAAGCAACAAAATTCAATTCTTGTCTCTGCAGTGCTAGTTGGTGGATGCTGTGCCTTCATCACCATGACTTATATTTGCATAATTTCTACTGCTCTCAAGCTTCCAACCAGAGCAGAACAAGGGAAGGCTTTTACCACCTGTGCCCCTCACAAACTTCTGGTTACTATCTTTACCAG
>JAQZBX010037136.1:0-23903 GCA_029593785.1 Cabassous unicinctus | reverse complement strand
TTTCCTTTTAGTCCTATCTTTTGAAGTATTTTTATCAAAAAAGGATGTTGGATTTTGTCGAATGCCTTTTCTGCATCTATTGAGATGATCATGTGGTTTTTTTCCTTCAGTTTGTTAATGTGGTATATTACATTGATTGATTTTCTTATGTTGAACCAGCCTTGCATACCAGGAAGTTCCTCTTGTTGGACTATGTCAGTGAGGAATGGCTCAGGTTGAGTATTAGCCCTGTTACTGGAGCTCATAAAAATGGAGACACAGAGCAACACACACACATGAAAAGGGAGTGCTACCATTTTTGACCCTGTAATGTGAAAGGAGGACTCTAGATCACTAGCAGCCAAAGCTTAAGCACAAAACCCCGCAAGATGCTGGGCCCATGGAGCAGCTCATGGTTGAGGAGGTGAGCCTAGGCAGAAGAGATGAACCATATGCCTGATAGCTCACAGCTCAACTCAGGAAGAAAGCTGAGCAGCCAAGACAGAGAGGAGGCTCGTTAAGAGACGCCCTATGCCTAGTTGCCCACAGCTGAGCTCTGGGAGATGGTAGATGATGGAGGGGAAGACAGGTACCTCAGCAGAGATGGGTAGCCATCTTGCTTTGACATGTGGCAGCACCTCTGAGAAAGCATCTCTGCTAATGCCTTGATTTGGACATTTTGTGACCTTAGAACTGTAAGCTTTTATCCCAAATAAAATCCCCATTTTAAAAGCCTACCCATTTCTGGTACTTTATATCAGCTGCACTTTGGCAAACTAAGACAGTATCCATAAACAGTGTAGTATTTATATATGTGGCTTATATTACTTTATAAATAGGATAGTATCACACACACTGTATATTTTCACATTGCTTTTTACCAAGCATTCTCCTTTGGAGAACAGGAGAAAAATGATAGTGACTTGGAAAGTGAATAGCACTAGCAGGAGGCCAGTTTTGGAAAGATATCTATGCTTGCATACTTTAACTTTTATTATGAAAAATTTCAAACATGTGGAAGAGTGAAAAGAATGGTATAATATACCCCGCATAGACCAATCACACAATGTCAACAATTATCATGGTCAATTTTGATTTGTGAATACTGTACCCTCTTCCCAGAACCATTATATATCATTTGTACACAAATTTCATAAATCATATAAATCCATCTGAAAATATTACAGAATATAACAGTAGAAGATAACTGTTTTTTAAAATATACTGACAGGACAATTACCACACCAAAAATTTAAATAATAATTTCTTAATAACAAAACCTGGTATATAGTTTGAAGCAAACATTATTTGCTGATGGGAAGAGTGAGGGGAAGAGAGACATCATTGCTGACTGCCTGGCTTTATCTCTGCATGCAACCTTCACGTGAGCTAGAGGATGCTGGTAAAGGAACAGGTTTAAGGGCAAGTAGGATGGGTCAGGGTTGGGGGAGGTAGATCACGATATCTGTTTAGGACATTTGAAGCTTGGAGATATATATTATATACTTATGTGGCGATGTCAAATGAGACACTTGGTATTTGCCAGTTAGTCTCAAGTGCTAGCTCCAGGCTGGAGACATCAGCATACAGATGGTTAAATCACAGCAGTATTTGACAATGAGGGAGAGTGACATTTACAAGGAGGAATTTGGGATCTAAGAGAAATTAGTCCCAGGTAAAACAATTGCGCCTCCAGCATCATGCAGAGAATAGGGCTTATTATGACAAATCCAACACTCTGTAAGATTAGCCCACTTTGCAATGGTATGGGAGAAGCAGTCAATGGCCTTGTCTTTCCAGGCCAGTATAAGGACAAAGCATAAAAAAGGAAAAGAAAATTAAGCATTATGTGAAAAAGAAAGTTGCTATGGAGTCTTGATCCATTGTCTTGGGAACAAACAGTCTACCTTGTTATGTCATCTGTTTCACTTCCTAGTTAGATTGATTTTTTTTATCTTCAGCTTTGGAACAGGTCCAGGATTCTGGTGGATGCTTTTTTAGTTGACAAATGTGGATCCACAGTTGTGAACACTTTGTAAGTTAACTGCAGTGTCATAAGTCAGGAGCACTTGGTAGCATCCTGTCCAATAAAGGTCCAGGGCTGCCTTTCTTTGGTTCAATTTCCAATAGACCTAATATCCTTGTTCTGGACTATGATATATAAGGCATCTATTGTGTGGATCGGGAAAAGCATCCTTTATCTGTTGGAGATCATCTTTGGCATAAACATCAAGGATTTGAAATATTGAGTCATATCATGGTATGACAATACAGGATCATTTGTCAATTTCATTCCCAAAGAAATAGGTCTGCCAGTAACAATTTCATATCAGGTAAGCTTATGTTTTCCAAACAGAGTACTGAGGATGCTCATTAGAGCCAAGAGTAAAACTTTGGACCAAGGAAGTCGTGTCTTCAACTAACTTAGACAGTTTTAGTTTAAGAATACTGTTTGTCCTCTCTACCTTGCCAGAAGACTGTGGATGGTTGGGGCAATGGTAGTGCCAACTGGATTGTCATAACATTGTCAGGGCTTTAACAATTTGTCCAGTAAAATGAGTACTATAATGACTAGAAATAATGGTAGGAATGCCCCAAGTGGTAAATTAATGCTAAATTGGTGCAGAGTTTCTGAGTCAGGTGATGAAAAAGTTTGGTAGTGGGTGGTGGTGATGTTTGCACAACATTATGAATGTAATTAACACCAGTGAATTATATACTTGAAAGTGGGTAAAATGGAAAATTTTATGTTGTATATATTTTACCTGAATAAAAATTATAAACCAAAGAAGGAGGTATATGTGTTGACACAGGACAAAAATAAGTGGACTATAAGCAGCTGTAGAGTATACATTTTGCTACTACTTGGATATATATGAAGGGAAATGTTTCATATATAAACAAATATAGTCATATAAACATTTTATTTTATATGCATGGACTATTTGTGAAGGATCATCAAGAAGTCATTAATAGCAATTTCCTCTAGAAAGGCAAATTGAGGACAGGCGAATCTTTTCTATCATATAGAGTATATTCTTTTACTTTTTAAAATCTTTTACATCAGGGGAGTGGATGTAGCTCAAGTGGTTGAGCTCCTGCTTCCCATGTGTACAAGGCGCCGGGTTTGATCCTTGATACCTCCTAAAAACAAATAAAGAGACACACAAACAAAAAAGCCAACTCTCATTGGAGAGCTGATGTAGCTCAGTGGTTGAGCACCTGCTTCCCATGTAGAGGTCCTTGTTTCAATCCCCATTACCTCCTAGATTAAAAAAAAAAATCTATTACATCAGATCTGTCTGTAGTGCAAGCATTTGTGTTCCTGATTAAAGGAAAATTGTTTTAATGTCCTTTTGACTAGATGACATCCACATGAAGAGGAGGCCAAAATCTTCATTCTTTTACTCATCTCTCTCCCTGTATTGTAACTCCTGATGGTAGGAGTGGTTATCCTTGTTTTCTAGACTTCTTGTCTGGAAATTGTTTTTAACAAATATGTTTAAGGAATATATAAATGAAAGATCTGTCAATGGATGGGATGCCAAATAGACATTGTTCTTATTAATATAAAGATTCTAAGAATGGTCGGGGTCTGGAGATGAAGATTCAGGGCTTGTCACCACTTAGATATAGCTGTAACTGTGTGCTGTGGATTTGTTACTGAGGGACACACAAAATGTGAGAATTTCCAGGGGACTTATTTAAATTACATTTCTAGGTCCCCTAAAAGCAAAATTCTGACACATTCTTCCTCGGGAAGTTTGCTGCTATCCCTGCCTTGGTACTGCCCAGTCATAGTGCCCCACTCCATTATTCAATACTTCTACAAAACCCCCACCTCCAGAATGAACTCAGAAGAGGGAGAGACATAGCCAAGGGGATCATGTTTGGTTTGGGTGAGGCTGCGGAGGTTGAGAACTACGTGGATGAGTTTGGGAATCCAGAAGTCAGCCAAGTACAGATTATGGAAACCTGCTTTTTTAAAGGGAGAAATTGGAATTTAAACAGACTCAATAGGAGTTGGCCAATACTGGTGTGAGCAAAGTCTCACATCGACTTCCTTGAGAAAAACAAAATGAGGATGTTTCAAAATGTTCAGCAGAACCAGAAACCAGATCACTGATTTAATTAGAGAAAAGAATTTCATAGGAAGGTTAAAGGAAGTGGGGACAAGGGACAATGAGCCAAGTCTTCCACACCCCTTGTGTAGAAGACATAATCAGAAACTTCAACAGGAGCCTGTGATTTTCCCTGTGCTGATTGTATCTGGAGTCTGTCCAATGGGACAAGGAAATGAAACTGTCAAGAGACTTCTGTTTTCAAATTGTATTTTGTTTTCCTTATTTCTCAAAATTTCCACAATAAACATGTATTACATTAAGAGTGGGGATGGGAAGGGGCATTAAACTTTCATTCTTCTTTTTTTTCAATTTTATTATTTTTATTTTTTTAAAGATACTTAGATTATACAAATGCCACATAAAAAATATAAGAGATTCCTATATGCCCCGCTCCCCACACTTTCCACAGTTTCCCACATTAACAATATCCTTCATTAGTGAGTTACATTCATTGCAATTGATGAACACATTTTGGAGCATTGCCACTAAGCGTGGATTAAAGTTTACATTGTAGTTTACTTTCTCTCCCACACAGTTCTGTAGGTTATGGCAGCATTTATAATGACCTGTATCTGTTGTTGCAATGTCATTCAGGACAATTCCCAAGTCCCAAAAATGCCCCCGCTTTATACCTATTTTTCCCTCTCCCTCTCCTCAGAACCTCCAGTGGCCACTGCCTCCACATCAATGATATAATTTCTTCCATTGCTAGAATCACAATAAGTCTATAGTAGAATACCAGTAATTCTACTTTAGTCCGTAGTTCATTCCCCAATCCTGAGGATTCTGGGATGGTGATGGCCATTCCACCTCTAATTGAGAGGGGGCTGTGATCCCATAGGGCCGATGGATGACTCTCCTGCTTGCAGTTATAGACTTTCTCAGTTCCTTGGTGTGGTAGTTGCCCATCATCACCTACTGTTAGTTGTCCTGGGTAAGACCAATGAACTGGAGAGTAGGTGTTGCAACTCTGATGAGATTCAAGGCCCCATTGGCACATGGAGAGCCCAAAGATTTAAGTCTCTTGGATGTACACCTACCAGTTCTAGTACTAATTATAGGTTCAAATAGTAGGGAAACCACACCTTAGTCCATCTCTGTCACTCTGGGGAGCATAAATTCCAAAGTAGGGTCCACTGGCAAGGCCAGAGACTTATAAAGCCAAATGAGGTCAGATTCTGACCATAACAGGGATGCAAGAAGTGGTGATGTATGTTCTGAATTGAACTTTGGAAGACATGTCTGTTCTGCAGGGAAGGGAGGATCCAACTCTCCCTGGGAGGTGTTGCCAACAGCATTACCAACACCGTTGGGGATACAAGGGTAGCTCCCCACCCAGCACTAAGTGAAGACCCCAGCAGTGGTGCAGAAGGTGAGTGCACCTTGGGCCAAAGGGGAGCAGGGACTCAGGGAAGGGGACAGGCCTGGGAGGTGGGGACCTGAGTGGGGACAACCAAGTTGACAAAGGCAGGGACTGGGGTGACCAGGTGAGAGCACCCCACACAGTTGTGAATGGGGGAATTGACTGAATCAGGGTGGTCTGAGAGGCTTCACTGAAGAAGTGGTATTCATTAGATTCATTGTAAGGATACCTTCTGCCTAGCAGAGTGGATTATTTAGGCAGCTTCAGAAGAGGCAGAGAAAACATGGATAGTCCAACTCAACCTCCCAAACCTACTCCCCCTCACTTCCCTGCACCTTCGAATCCAATCACATTACTGCACCAGTATCACCCCCACCCAATGCCCAACCACTCCCTTCCCTGTGGCTTTGTTACTGAGGGACTCACAAAATGTCAGAATTACCAGGGGGCTTATTTAAATTATATATCTAGGTTCTCTAAAAGCAAAATTCTGATAGAATTCACCGTAGAATTCACTCTAGGGATTTGCAGGTCTGTGGTTAAAATCACAATGGTGGGAATGATCTTTTGACAAATAAGGCAGGGAAGGGTCACTGGTGTAGGGCGTCAGGGGTGGAGGATATGTGGGTAGGGCACACCTGGGACATGCCTCTATGGGATATGAAAGTGTTCACCTTGCCATAGTGTGTTATCTCAGTGGGTGGAGAACCACACAACAAACAGGAAAATATTAAACCCCTTCCTGGGGAGTCCTGCTATGTTCTCAATTAGAGGGGCAAGAATCTCTTGAGAAAATGGGCAGTGCTTAATAAAAAAAAAACAGACCAATATGTCAAGCCCTCAATATTAGTGCATGCAACCATGAACCTCATTCTTCAAAAATTGAATCTCAGTTTCAATTACCATAGGTTCTGAGGGGAGGGGGAGGGAAGAATAGAATAGATGGAAAATAGGGCAATTTTAGGGCATTGAAATTGTTCTGCATGATCTTGCAATAATGGATACAGGCCATTTTAAATTTCATCAAAACTTATAAAAGTGTATAGGCAAAATGTAAACCATAATGTAAACCATTGACCATTGTTAGTAACAATGCTTAAATATCTATATATCAATTGTAACAATGCACCATAAACATGTAAAATATTATTAATAAGGGAGAGTGGAAGAGGGGGAGGAGGTTGGGTATATGGGAATCCCCTATATTTTCTATGTGACTATTCTGTAACCTAAAGCTTTTTTTGGCGATAAAGCAGAAAAACGTATGGGGAACATATGGAAGAAATTATCACTCTACACAAAAGATAACAGATCTTACAGTGATGAAAGTCACAATGAAATTTTTTTTTTAATTTCATTATTTTTTATTTTTGTATTTTATTTATTTTTTATTATCTTATTTTTTATTTTAATTTATTGGAGTTTTTTTTGGCTTTGGCTTTGGGAAGATTTTGTGTCATAGAAGGATTACAACTGTGGCAAGGGAGGATCACTTGTGTGGAGTATCAGTGATGGGAGGTGTGTGGGGAGGGGTGCACCTGGGGCATGCCTCTATGGCATATGAATATGGTCATGGGGCATTGTCTTGGTGGGTGGTGTCCCACACAACAACCAAAAGAATATTGAATTCCCATCCTGGGAAGTCCTGCTACATTCTCTAATGGAATGGCAAGAATCCTGAGTACATGGGCAATGCCTAGCAAAGGACAGACTATTACACCAGGCCCTTGATATTGATGGTTGTACTTATGAACCTTTTCTTGTGAAATTAAAACTTAGCCTAGTATTTTATATTGTCTAAGAGTTACCTCCTGAAAGCTACCTTGTTGCTCAAATGTGACCTCTCTCTGAGCAAAACTTAGCATATAAATGCACTACCTCCCCCACCCCCCATTTCCGGCGTGGGGCATGACCCCTGGGATGAGCTTCCTGCACCAAGGGATTATTACCAGGTGCCAGCTAGCAATGAATCTGGGAAAAGACCTTGACCAAAAGGGGAAAATATTAAAAACAAATGAGTTTTTATGGCTAAGAGATTTCAAAGTGAGTTAGGAAGTCATTCCAGAGGATACACTTATGCATTTCTCAGCAGGATCTCATTGACTGCCACAGTAAACAGTTCCTCAAAGAGCAGAGCAGAGGGCTCTAGAGACATCTAGACACTATATGCAGTGCAGACAAGCTCAGGAATTCGGCAGAGTGGGCATCACCATCCCCAAATCCTCAAGAATGAGGGATGAACAAACATAAGGGGGGAATGCAAATATGGAATAAAATAGACTTATTATTCTAGCAAAGGAAGATATAAAGGCAGCAGCCACCAAATGTTCTGAGGGAAGGGAGAGGAAGTATAGATGTAACATGGGGGCATTTTTGGGACATTGGAATTGTCCTGCATGACATTGCAATGATATAGGCAATTATATATTTTATCACAACTTATAAAATTGTGCGTGGCAAAGTGTAAACTGTAATGTGAACTATAGACCATGTTCAGTAGCAGTGCTTCCAAATGTGTTCATCTTTGTAACAAATGTACTACACTACTGAAAAATGTTGTTAATGTGGGAATGTGTGGAAAAGGGAGGGGTGAGGTATATGGGAATCCCTCTATATTTTTTATGTAGCATTTATGTAATCTAAAGCTACTTTAAAAATTAATAAAGAATTAATTTAAAAAAGAAGAGGAAACAGCCATGGTTGTGGATATGAGCCTACATCTCCATGCCTGTTGCTCACCTGGACTAGAAGTGAGAGAGGCTGGAAAGTCCCAGGGCTCTTGAGTGGTTCCCTCCTCAGTGCCGGGCACTGTGCTCATTCCTGTTCCATTTTCTTTTTCAATCAATGTGCTGTAGAGTCAAGATTTTAGATATGTGTGTGTGTAATTACTTAATTGAAGAGTAATTAAATATTTGCAAATATTTTTATATGTATGTACAAATACAGTCTCTTTTTAACCTGCTATTAACTATGTGGAATTTGATTGAGTGACAATCAAGATTTTAGGTGGTCCAGGGACTCCAATGTGGTTTTGTCCATCTGATAAAATTTTGAGCAGAGTGTTAAGAAAAGTCAGTAAATCTAAAATCAACCAACAAAATAAAGAAGAGAAATGAAAATACTCTTCTGATGTTTTTTGTTACTGTGCCATGCCAAATTCTTATCGTTTACAAATAAAATGTTCCAAGAGATGTATCTTTATTTGGGTTTATGCTCACACCACAGTAAGAGAAAAGATGAGTATAACTACCATCGAATGGAGATGAAGGTATCTGAGAGCTTTGGGATGCAGGGGAAAGTGAGAGTAATAGCTCCAAGAAGAGAGTAAGAGAGATGTTGCCTTGGCTGGTGTGGGGCAGTGAGACACTGAAAAAATGGTTAACCTTTTGGAAAATGTTTTTATTTTAGAACATGTTAGCATATAAAATAGTAGACAAAGTAGTATTATGTACATACCCACCAACTTTTGTCCCCACTCATTCCTAACTCTCATTGTTTTGAAGCAAATCCTAGACATCATAGTTTTTTAAGTGTAAATAGTATACTGTGTATCTCTCAAGGATAGATTCTTTTCATTAGCATAGTTGTAATATATTTTCAAACTTATAAAAAGAAACCTTCTTAATTAGCAGATATCCACTACCCCAACTGACTTACAATTATTTTTTTGTTTGTTTTGGAAATGAATGTATTTGAATATTTTTAAAAAACGGTAAGATTTTATCATACATATGTTTTTCATCTCTGTAACATACATTGTTCTCTTTTTTCTTTGCTATATTTTTGTTGAAGAAATCTGGTCAATTGTCTAAAAGTATGCCTGTGGTGTGGAATTTGCTAATTGTATCCCTGTCATTGATTTCCATTCCTTCTTAGAGTTGTGGCTTTTTCCTAACCAAAACAAATGACCAAAGTGCAATTGTGCATCACTGAATATTGGTGGAGAAAATGAAAAGAGAACAGTAATACTGATAGAGGCAGTTATTCCTTCTGGCTACTGCTTATAGAATTGAGTGGAAAGCAGAAAAAAGCTTCCTGAAGACCCTGGGAACTGCCTCCAAAGAAAGAGAGAAACTGAGGTGTCTTCAGCTTCTCATGTTCCTCAGTGCTGGAGAGCCTGGCCTTTCTGGAAAGAGTTCCCATATAGGAATTCCTCACCACACAATGGCCTTTGCAGCCACCTGGCTGGCCTGCAAGCAGAAGCCAGTGCCCGTCTGCCTGGATTACCTGAGAGAGCCTGTGACCTCTGACTGCCAGCACTCCTGTGGCTCCTGCATCCAGCAGTGCTGGGAAGCTCTACAAGTGGGGCTATTGAGTTAAGATGGAAAGTAGAAAATTGGAGGAACGAATTATAGTCTGAATTTGAACGATTTAAGTGCTTCTTGGGAAAAGAACAGGAAGCATGTTGGGCTATTAAGTGAAAATTTATTAAAAACAAAATGCAAATTTCAAGCCTCTGCTCCACACTAAAATATCTACTAAATGAATTAATAGAGAAGTGTATGCAGGCTGGTCAGGATTTACTGACAGGTATTGAAAGTATCCACAACAAGTATGAAAACCTAAAAAGCCCTGTAGGATTTTTATATTAATTAAGGAAAGAAATTTGCAGTATTCCTCCACAATATTTTGGCCTACAAAAAATGATCAGTATATTTAAGGTAGATTTGACTCTAGGTCTGCTAAGTGCCCACCCAAATCTTATTATCTCTGAAGATAGAAAAACTGCCATGTTTGGAATGATGAAACAAACCTATCCTCATGATTTCAAAGCTTTACTTTTTACCCACCTATCCTGACTTCTGAGGGATTTGATGCTGGAAGACATTTTTGGCAGCTAGAAGTAAGAGGCACAGGTGAATAGTCTTTAGGTGTTTCTAAGGACTCTTTCCCCGGATTGGCTCTTATATCACCATCCCCAAACAATGGATACTGGAAAATTCAGCTCTGGACTGATTCATTTGATACATGGTGTTCCGTAAGCCTCAGACAAATTGGAATTTTTCTGGACTATTAGTTGGGAGAGGTTTCATTTTACAGTTTGAATCACATTTGTATACATTCGCTGTACTGGTTATATAAAAACGTATGCCCTATTTCTCTATTGGACCTTCTCCAAAATCTCTTAAAATCAGCACGGACATAGATGAATAGTGAACTACCTGTAAGACCATTTGTATATTGTTATTTCTTCCTTTGTTCTTGGAGGGTACTTGGAATAATGAGTCCAACTCTATTTTTAAGTAGTGAATTGTTTAAGTCTCACCCCTTTGTCTTCCCCTTCTGCCCCCATCTGAGTAATCTGATAAGAAAGTCTGGGTGCTGCTTCACTTGGGCAAACAGTTTCACCACAGAGTTGTGCTGTCATCCCTTCAAACAACTTTAGAATGTATTCATTATTTCAAAAGACAGATCCCCTAGCCATTATATCCCCCTATTGTTGACCACTGGCATTGATATATTACCTTCCCTGCCTTTGATGCAACAATATTACAGGATTACTGTTAACTATAGTGAATAAATTACATCAGGTGTATTTTTCCACGTTACCATATTCTTAACACCTTGTAATAGTATCGTGCATTTGTTCTAGTTCATAGAACATTCTTGTTTTTGTACTATTATCCACAATCATCACCCACGACCAAGCTTACTGTGTTATACAATCCCATTATTCCCTTCTAGCTTTCTATCTATATACAATTACATCCCTAGATTCCCCCTTTCAGCCACAATCACATTTATAAATCAGCAGTGTTAGTTATACTCACTATAATGTGTTACCATCAACTCTATCCATTTCCAAACATTTACAATCAACCTTATTACAAGTTCTACAGACATTAAGCATCAGTTCCCCCTTCTTAACCATCATTCCATCTCCCAGTGGAGTGACCTATACTCTAGAATTTAACTTTATGAATTTACACATAGTATTTAGTTCATATTAGTGAAGCCATACAATATTTGTCCTTTGTGTCTGGCTTATTTCATTCAACATAATGTCCTCAGGGTTCATCCATGTTTTTATAGGTACCCTGATTTCATTTTTTCTTACAGCTGAAGACTATTCCATCTTATTTATATACCACATTTTGTTTATCCATTCATCAATTGATGGACACTTGGATTGTTTCCATCTTTTGGCAATTGTGAATAATGCTGCTATAAACATCAGTGTGCAAATGTTGGTTCGCATCCATGCTATCAGTTCTTCTGAATATATTCCTAGTAGTGGGATTGCTGGATCATATGGCAGTTCTATATTTAGCTTCCTGAGGAACTGCCAGACTGTCTTCTACAGAGGCTACAGCATTCTATATTCCCACCAAAGTGAAGGAGTGTTCCTATTTCTCCACATCTTCTCCAGCACTTGTAGATTTCTGTGTTTTTTAAAATTATGGCCATTCTATAAAGTATGAAATGATATTCGTTTTATATACAGCTATTCATTGTAGTTGTGAATTGCATTTCCCTAATAGCTAGTGATGTTGAACATCTTTCCATCTTTTCATGTGCTTTTTGGCCGTTTGTATTTCCTCTTTGGAAAAATTTCTATTCAAGTTTTTTGCCCATTTTTTAATTGAGTTGTTTATCTTTTTATCATTGAATTGTATGATCTCAATATAACAGGGAGATCAAACCTTATCAGATATGTGGTTTCCAAATATTTTCTCCCATTGAGTAGGCTGCCTTTTCACCTTCTTCACAAAGTTATTTGAAGCACAAACGTGTCTAATTTCGAGGAGGTCCCATTTATCTATTTTTTCTTATTGCTTGTATTTTGGGTGTAAGGTTTAAGAACCCCCCACCTATTAGAAGATACTGAAGATGTTTCTATATATTTTATTCTACAAATATTATGGTTCTAACTTTTATAATTAGGTCTTTCATTCATTCTTAATTGATTTTTGTATAAAGTTTGAGATAGGGGTCCTCTTACCTCCTTTTGGATATGGATATCCAGTTCTCCCAGCACCATTTTTGAATAGACTGTTCTGACCCAGCTGGGTGGACTTGACAGCCTATTCAAAAATTGCTTGATGTGAAGGTCTGTTTCTGAACCCTTAATTCAGTTCCACTGGTCTATCTTTATGCCACTATCATGCTTTTTTTTTTTTAACCACTGTAGCTAAGTAAGCTTGTATTTAGTCATCATGTGGTTTGATCTATCATCTATTGTCCTTTCCTTGCAACTTGCAGAACTTTATTTAGCACTTCTCCTTGGGCTAGTCTAGTGGTGGTGAACTCCCCCAGCTTTTGTTTATCTGGAAACGTCTTAATCTTGCCATCATTTTTGAAAGACGGTTTTGCCTGATACAGAATTCTTGGTTGGCAATTTTGGAATATAATATGCTGAAGCTTGGGTCTATTTGTGATTATCCTGTTTGAAATCCATTGAGCATCTTGGATGTGTATATTTATGCCTTTTATTGAATTTGTGATGTTTTTTGCCATTATTTCCTTGAATATTCTGTTAGCCCCTTTTTCTCTTTTTTTCTCATACTGCATCTCCCATAGTTCATATGCTTTGATGGTTTCCCACAGGCATCTGTTCACTTTTCTTCATTCCATCTCCTTTCTGCTCCTCAGACTGAATGATTTCAATTTTCTTATCTTAAGTTCTCTGATTCTTTATTTCTCCAGCTTCAATCTATTGTTAAACCCCTCCAGGGAATTTTTAATTTCTTTTACTGTGGTTGTTTTAGTTTGCTATGCTGCTCAAAGCAGATACCATAAAATGGGTTGACTATTAACAATGGTAATTTATGAGCTTCCAAGATGACATATGTGAGTCTGAGAAAAATGTCCAAATTAAGGCATCAAGCTTTCTTCCCAAAGACTGGCTGCTGGTGATCCTGGTATCCTCTGTCATATGGTAAGGCACATAGCAGCATCTGCTGGTATCTCCTATCTCTTCCTTGTTTTGTTACCTTCTGCTTCTGGTTTCCATGGCTTTCTATTTCTCTCTCTTTGTGTATTCATGTAATAGTCAGCCAAAGGGGTGCTGATGCAAAACACCAGAAATCGGTTGGCTTTTATAAAGGGTATTTATTTGGGGTAGAAGCTTACAGTTACCAGGCTATAAAGCATAAGTTACTTCCCTCACCAAAGTCTATTTAGAGCAAGTTGGCTGCTGATATCTGCCAGTGTTCAGGCTTCCTGGGTTCCTCTCTTCCAAGTCTTGCCTCTCTCTGGGCTCAGGTTTGCTTCTCTCCACAAGGCCAGCTGTAGACTCTCAGGCAAATGGCTCATCTCTTTTCCTAGGGCCTTCTCTCCTTCCTCACGACCAAGCTCCTCTGTGTTCTTGCTTCCCCACGCTCCATCATTAAAACTCCAACATCAAAACTCCAACTCAAAACTCCAACTCTGTCCTTTGTTATGTCTTTTATCTCAACATCCTACTGATGTGGCCCAATCAAAGCCTTAATCATAACTTAATCATGCCCAGAGGAACAAAGCCGTTTACAAGCATAATTCAATACCTATTTTTGGAATTCATAGCTATATCAAACAGCCACAATTCATGTAGTTTTAAAGGACTTCAGTAAAAAGATTAAGATCCACCCTAGGCCATTCTCTTTGTGTCCATCTATTGTTTTCCTCATTTCCTTTAGTTATTGTCCATGTATATCTTTAACTATTTGAGCATACTTATGAGCTTTATTTCTTTGTCTGCTATGTCCCAGGTGTGATCCACCTCATAGTTGGTTTCTAATTTTTTAATCTTCTCATTTGCCTGATCCATTGCTTCCTTTCTTTGTATGTTTTGTAATCTTTGGTTTAATCCTGAACATTTTGGTATTTTAACATGTTATTCATGGAATTTAGACTCTGAGGCACCTGTCCTTTAAGTATGTATATATCTAGTGTTGTGACAGATATTTCCTTGAAATGCCAGAATGTAACAACAGAACAAAGGAAAATACTTTTCTCACTTTTCACAGATTGACTTGTGCAAGGGCTCTCCTTTGGGGCTTAACCATATAAAGAGTTAGGAGAATAGCTACTGGCCAAAAATAGGCCTACCCTGGTCCTTTCTCTGCATGCATGTTGTCTTGGGCATGCCCATGAGACACAGGAATTTCCACTTTTACACAATTATGAATGTCCACTCTTCCCTAGGAAACAGTTGCCTTATGTCTTGTCTGGGTACTGCACTGAATGTCCTACAGCCAGCAATCCCTTGCACCAGTCAATCACAATTTGATTGGTATGCCACAGTGTTCTATAGAAAAGCTTTGAGCTTCCTTCTACATACAGGAAAAGTACTGGGTTATGAGTCCCTTAGGCCAACGCCAGAAGATTGGGCGAGACATACATGCTTCCATGCGTGCATGGGGATAGCTCTGATTCCTCCAGATCAGGGACCAGGGATCCACACTGGGAATGCTGGCCTTCTCTTCACCAAGCCAGTGAGGGGTTGGGAAGGGGCCAGTCAGGACCCAGTGAAATGCTAGTACCTTTAGGCAACCTTTTTCTTTTTTAAAAAAGAGGTCTTGCTTTTCCTTAAAGCAACTCTTCTTTATTTCAAATTGGCAACATTTTCAGCTTTAAGGAAAATAATTTAAAAAGCATAAAAAATATAAATATGCTTAAGAGTTAACTCTATTAAACGTACTGAATCAGGCAGAAAATGTAGATTTTCCTCTTACAGAAAATGTTAAATCTGTAATTGCAGCATAATTTATATATTTATAAAAGCTCTTTTTGAAAACTCAAAAGTTTTTTAATGCACAAAACATCTGATTTTTTTCCCTCTATGCCATGACAGTGATTACACTGGGAAATTGACTTAATCACATTATGTCACTTTCCATTGGACAGACATTAGCTCACGTTGCACTAGTCAACCCTGAGCCATACCTCCTCAACATGATATTCTGTCCAACACCATGGCAGAGAAGACATTCAAGTTCTTCATAAATGGGAGTGTCTTCAAGATGTGGTCAATATTCAGTCTTTGCTCCTAGTCTGGGAAGATCTTCAAAAGAGCCTCTCACAGCTCACTGGGTTCTACAGAAGATCTCTTTGTGCTCATGGGCAGATTCTGTTGGGTATTGGGAAGACTCAGCAGGAGTGGGAAGTGGAGCTGCTGAGGAAGCCAGTGGCTTGGAGGGGCCTCCTGAATCTGAGCCAGAGGCCGGAGGCTGGTGCTGGCTCCCTGGGCACCAGGGACTCTGAAGCTGGGGTCAAACACACCCACATTTAGCAGGCTATTGAGTAAGGGCTTCATATCTCTAAGGAAGACTTCCTTCTGAAGAAATTCTTTGAATCAAGGTTTATTATTTCCCACAGGATCATCAGGAACATAAATATGTCTCCCACAAATGTGTACTGAAGCAATCTTTTTGTAATAATTTCTCTCCAAGAGACTGACTCAGTTACAAATTCTCAGACAGTATCATTTGTTCCAATTATGCCCCCAGTTTTTTCCACTAAGTGTAGTAAATCCCTAACATCATGAGATGCAATTATTTCTCCAAAGACCATCTGCGAAGGAGTTAAAGATAATATTCCAAGTTCCTGGAGCTGGGTTCAGAAATGCTGTTCTGTGACATTAGGATAAAGCCTTGTTCTCCACTGTGATACAAATATAGTGATGTTTCTGTTACCAAGCTTCCCTATTCCACAACAAGAAAATAACTTTTCCAGACCGTGAATAATTGCAACATTGCTCCCATCTATAACAATGTGCTTCAAATCTTTTCTCACAGGTTCATTTTTTCATTCCAGTTTGTAAGGTAATTTTAGAGTATCTCAAAATCTTTGAACTCCACAACTGAGGAATCATTATGATCAGATAGTCTGTCAAACTTGCATCAGTAACTGAAGTAACAGCTGGGACAGTGGCATCCATGGAAAAATGTGTGGACAATTTGACTTAGACTGAGGCAAGCTACAACATTGTGATTAGTTTTTGCAGGCAGATTTTATATTATTTTGGAAGGAAGGGTTCTGCTTGCTGCTGCAAACCATTTTCAGGTAAACCTGGATTTCTGGCTGGTGTCTCACAATTTCTCTTGAAATGAAACTGAAAGATTCTTTGGGGCTTTAAGGGGCAACAGAAGGTGAAAGGCATCCAGTTTTAAGATCTATGTTACAAATGTAGTTCTGGTTTGAACCCCAGATTTTTTGGTTTTGTTCTATTGGCATTGTTCTTAAGGTATTAATTTTGCAATTTGAGATACACCATTTTGATTCTACTCTGAATGGTAACGGAGAACATTTTTCTACCATATTTTGCTGTGAGTGAGTTTGTGATTTTTGGGCTGGAATCCATTGTAAGCTCATTTATGCTGCTACAAACACCTTTATTTATTTATTTATTTATTTATTTATTTATTTATTTATTTTGGTCTCTGGATATATAGTACCAGAAGAAAATTTTCTGTCTTCCTGAAATCTTTTGTTTCTTTTTCAGTTTGCTCTAAGAGCAATAATGTTTCAGTAAATCATCCAAACTCCTTAATGACTGTCCAACAATTTCTTGAGAGTAGCCCATGGTCTTAAAATAGTTTATGGAGATGCTCTATTCCTTTTCCTCAGAGTTTTTTTATATCTGTACTTAAATTTTCAGAATCAGTAGAGGACTCAGGTCAGTGATTACACTTCTGGCTGATGTCTTACCATTACCTAAAAGTTACCCGTCTTGAACATTTTCCAAAGAAAATTGCTTCTTCATATGTCTTCAGAATCAGAAAACCTCCTTTTGTTACAATCTCTCTCTTTGGATAGAGCCTTTTTATTTTGGATTTGGCCATTTATTGGAAGAAAAAGTACATCTGGTGAACAAGAAAAGACTGTATCCAATAGTTTTATAAGCTCAAAAACTAGAGTCCCTTCTTCATTTCTTGAATCTTTCTGCAAAATGATTTCATCTCTGGAAACATTCAATCCTGTGGCAGCATCCTGTATAAAATCTGTTTGATTAGAATCTTTAATTCCAGTAACATCATCATCTCCTGTTTCAAACAGACTTTCCTCAACTTGTGTCAGTGGCAAAAGGTCTTTTTTTCAAGGAAGTGGGCTAAATCAACAAATCCATCATATAATTGTTTTGCATGGGCTTCAACCAATTGTTTAAATTCCCTTTTCACCTCTGATTCTTTTACACTGCTGGTTGAGTTCTCATGATTCTTAAAGAGCTTTACAAACTGCTGAATGTGACTCTTAGCAATGACCACAGCCTGGGAACTCCCTCTAATGCTAAGAATGCCAATGTCCAAAATGCAGAGGTCACAATAGGTGTCCTGAACCAAGCTCTTCAGAAACAAGCTCTGTGCCCCAACAAAAATGAAGTACATGGACTTGGGATAACATTCTTTTTCTTCTAGCTCAGATTCACAGATTCCTTTAATGTATTCCTTGGCACTGTGCACTGCCTCCTGTGTATCGCTGAGCTGAAGCCAGATAAGAATGGTCAGGTCCGCACAGAACAGGCTTTCAAAGTGGCCACCTCAGCAACACCAGTACAGCTATCTAGGCAGGCACTGTGAACACCTCCAGGACTGCCCAGATCACAATGTCAGATTGGCTTCCCAAGGGTGGCTGTGATACCTCCTCAGCAAGCAGTTACTGTGCCCAAGCCTGTCAGATGGTGTAGGCCCATGGTTTCATTCACTGCCTGAATCCACCAGCTGCCACCTGGCCTGGCAAGACCATCTCCCCATGGCAGTAGCAGCTTGGCAACTGCAGACAGTAAATCCCTTCTGGGCAAACTAGAGCTTGCTGATGGAGGCTGGGGTGGGGACAGAACATGCAAGCCATAAGAATTATTGTAGAGTGTCAGTGTTTATCTAAGAACAATAAAATCATTTGCAAACTTTGAAGAAATTGAAGAAGGAAGGTACCATGACTAGAATTGCCTGATCATTGGAGATGGACTATGAAGACCCAAACGTGTAGGCTATGAAGAAGTCAAAGGGCAGGACCAGGCAGATGTGGATAGACCACTTAAGAGGCTATTGGAAGAGCTCAGGTGGAGATGATTCTAATGTGAACATGGATGGTGTCCAGAAAAGAAAGTTTTGATTAAACTGGATATGCTATCCTTTATAAGTGGTGGTAGAGGATGAAGAGATCATAATGCTAATTACTGTAACCAGTTATTGAGGCACTTCAATGGGGTATGAATTAACCTAAAATGAGGCTAATATAATGTTCTATTACTGGAGTGACCTCCTGTGTCTAATTTTAAAATCAGTGCCTTTTACCATTGTTTTCTATCCTTCAAAGAGACCAGATGGACGTCAGAAATATAGAAATAACCTGAGAACTAGGTTGCAAAATGAGGAGAGCTCTAAGTTAGAGTTGGGTTTGTATATTTGGTGAGAAGATGGTAAGAATGAAATTGATTAGGAGCTCACAGAGTAACTTGTGTTAAAGCCCATAAAGTACATCCTTATTTAACCCTTACTGTAAGTGTGAATAGATATAGATGGTCAGACAGAAGTTCAGACAGTTTAAGTTGTTTATTACTCAAATTATTAATTAAATCTTATCCCTCACAAAAGGTATTGGCAAAGTACCCAATGAAACATAGTCATTATTCAACAGTTGAATTTTCTGGTATCTATTCTGAATTCGTGGTTGACACTCTCTCTTATTGGAATAGAGTTCTTCTAAACCAACACGGACCATTCAGGCTTTTCTCCAAATTCCAACTCCCAGGAACGCAGGACTTAATAAAATTTGTCACATCTCAGGGCAAACGTAGAAACAGTATCTCATTATTGCTGGAAGATTGAACATTGCCATAGGATTCCACTGAATCCTGTGCTTGGTTTCTCCTGAACTCTGTCTTGTACACCATTTTTGTGTATCACTTTAATCTGTATCCTTACTATGTAATAAACCATGACTGTGAATATAACATCTTTGCTGAGTTCCATGTGTACTTTTAGCAAATCACTGGACTGAGGGCAATTGTGGAGACCCTGGAACACAGTATAAAACTGTCTCCCCTTTCTCCAACCACAGGAGGCAAAAGAACTCTAGAAGTGTGATTCTTCCAACTGCCTGCCAAGCATTAACATCACAGGAATCTCAAGAAACTGGTAAATGCACAGGACACATAAAGATATAGGAAACTTGTAAATGTGATACGTTTATTGGCATGAAGAAATCAAGACTGACAAGAAAAATGTGGTGATTCTAATGTGCTCCCTTTTGGAATTGCACACCTGTTTTGTCATTGATTTCCATGTCATTCTCATGAAATATGCATTACAAAGAAATACATTAGTTATAAAATTAATCATATTATATTTATTGAAATGAGCTACAAAAATGACTTTCTTCTTATGATTGAAAATATTGTAAGCTACACAATTCTTGAAAACAGAATATCCAAAAATTTAAACTAGCATTCTACAATAACCTAAAAATCTTGCATGAACAGTGGCAAGATAATGGGTAGTCTTCCAGTTTGTTTACCATTCATCTCCTTCATCTGTGATTATACAAAGGGTCAGAGAGTTTGAAGTAGATCCAGTAGAGAAATAAGGCCTAATTTTTGCAGTAAAAGTATCAGTGAAGGTGCAAATATGAGATCTGGTATGCATATTATAAAATGAAACCTCTCCCAATTCATAATCCAAAAAAATGCTGATCCATCTGCATTTCATTCTATCCATTGTACCAGGAGTATTTGTGTTCTGAATTTGCCAATATCCATTCTTTGGCAATGCTGATAGAATGGCATTTCAAGGGAAAGACTCTTTACACACCCCCAAGGACCATTCCCCTGTGCCTCTCACTTCTACCTTCCAGAAATGCCTGGCACAATCAAATCCTTCAGAACTTAGTACAGCTGGGTGAAAAGTAAATCTCTTTGGATTTTAAATGAAAGTTTGTTTTCTCCCTTTCATAGGTCACAGTTTTTCTGTCTTCTGAGATCACGAGTTTGGGGTGAGCACTTTCAGCATCTAGTGACAAATCTACCTTAAACATGTTGAAAATTTCTGTATGCCAAAATATTGTGGAGGAAGAGCATAAATCTCTTTCCTTAACTCATATGAAACACTGCTGGGGTTTTTAGGTTTTCATAGATTTTGTAGATATTGTCAACATCTTTCAGTACCTCCAGTTTAGACTGTACACACTTTTCTGTAATTTCACTGAGCATATTTTAGTAATTAAATATGCTTTGAAATTCACATATTATTTTCAATCAGTTTTTCTTGAATATCCTTCTCTTCAATCACTAATCCCAAAAGAATGGCATACTGCTCATTTTGCAGTGACTGCATAAATAGTTCAAGATCAGAGCCTAAATCAAAGCTGTGAATTTCTACCTTAGACTTAAATTTAAATGATTTTGAGACTTGTGTATCCAAATCTTTTTTGCCTTTTTTAACTTCCTTCTTCAGTGGCTCTATGTAGCTCTTGAGCTTCCTCCTTTCACTAGCTGCATCTTCCTCAAGGGACATCAGGTGGTTATCACAGTGGTCAGAGAGGACACTGCACTGAAGACACAACAGCTCCAGGTCCTTCTCACAGAACAGGGTCACAACCTGATTGTGTTTCTCACACAGTAGTTTCTTTTCCTGCTGTTTCCTCTTCTTCCTCCTGATGGGAAGTTGCTTCACAAATTCAGTCATTTGACATCATTGGGTGTTCCTCTTGAAGTTCCTGTCAAGGCAGTGGTGGAGGGAAACTGGACAGGGGAGGGTGTCCTGCAGATCCTCCCAATACTGGGTGATGCAGGGGCAACAGAAGTTGTGGCCGCAGTCAATAGTCACTGGGTCTCTCAGGAAATCCAGGCAGATGGGGCAGCTGGCCTCTGCTTGGAGGTCAGTAAGGGAGACTGCAAAGGCCGTTATGCACTAAGATCCACAACTGAGGAAATTCCCTTCCAGGAGAGGGGAACAGTGAGAAGCTATGACCACAGTCTTCACTCTTCTTCCTGGAAGCCAGAACTGAGAAAGCTTCTGCTCCAAGTCTGCTTCCTGCCCTCCAAGTTCAGGAAGCTACGAGGAGAAGCCTATACTTCTAGTCAACTATTAATCTTCCAGTGGCTTTCTCCTTTGTATTCAGTGGTCCAACCAACAAGAAGGTCAGCAGCAGAATCCTCCTGGTCAGGATAGAAGCACAATTATAAGTCAATATTTCATTTCTGTGGACTAAACATATTGATATCTTTTAAGCTTAAACAAGCATGTGTCTTTCCTTTCTTATTTGGAAGCCACCCAGGTTAAACGATTACTTATTTAAAAGAATATTTAACAAGTATTTTTTTGCTTATATATTGAACAGAAATCTATTCAATTCCCTAGTGGCCATTAATGAGAGTAAAGAAATTGCGATGACAGAGTAATATGTTTGGAACAACTTGGGCAGGCAATTAGTAAAAACCAGAATGCAGGGAACCCTATCAGAAAATCAACTAGGTTTTGTCAACCAATACCTAGAAAAGAAAAAAAATGAGATAGAGGAGGATCTTAAGGATTAATGAAGACTTTAAAGACAAACCAATCAACAATATAATGATTTAATTTGGTTTCAAATTCAAGCACACAATCTGAAAGAAATTGTATTTTCATTTAGGAAACTGGATATCTGGTGAAATAAAATTATTGTTAATTATTATATGATGTGATTGTGGTAGTAGAGTTAGGTTAGTTAGAAAACTATCTTTTAGGAGATACATACCAAACATTTCTTAATGAAATTATATGATACCTAGTGCTTACTTAAATTCATAGGGTAAGTATGTAGGGCCATATAGAATAAGCACTGGTAATTGGTTTATCATTACAGAGCTTGACTGACCAATACATAGAATTTCCATACAATCTATTATTAAATATATTTGTAAAATTTTATGTATGATTAAAAGTCTTTTTTCCTAAAGCTCCACCTTTTGAAATCTGCTTCAGTGTTTCATTGCTCCCTTCCATCCCAGTCACCTTCTCTCCTACTCCCTTGGCCTCTCATCTCTATCTTTCTCTCCATCTCAAAGCTTTCAGATTCCTTCTCACTCCTTTCTATATAGATGATTACAGTGTAAAAAGGTAAATTTGTATGTAAATATAAGAATATATGAAAATATCAAAAGTATATTCAATTTACAAATAGCTACAGATATATAAAACTTAAAATAGACTACTGATTTAAAAAGAAAATTTAACAGAAATGGGCAAGGTAGCTGGTACATATTAAGTGCTCCCATGTATACTTTGTACTTTTCATACTTTTCTCTCCTGCCCAGTCCAGTGGTCAGTAGGTATTATACCAAGGTGGGGGCATGTCCACAACCCCAGGTGGAGCTCACTGCTGTGCTCTACTGCGGCTTATGAACCTACTTCAATTATTTACTCTGCCAGCCAGAAAGTCTCTTCCAAAACAATCTAATGAAAACTTTCCTCTGTGTATCCATCCAAACCATGGTGTATAAGGCAACCATGATTAGCTCAGCTATGCCTTCTGCACCATCAGAGAAAGCAGTGAGGTGGCATCCTCTCTTCACCCCACTCTTAACGTCACCTGAGCTCTGACCCCTGCTATGAGTCACTGCTCACCTGTGCTCTGCTGTGCTTGCAGTTTTGTGCTGAGTGTAAAGATGCTCTTGCACACATGGATTTCAAGGTGAAGCTGGGTGCACCGCTGGGACTGAGGGCTCCTCAGTTCCATGCTGAGCAGACATGTTTCCTTCAAAGGTCTGGATCCAAAGACACAACTGAACACAGCTTCTGGGTTCACTGTTTTGGTCAGAATGATGCCAGGTATGGCTTTATAAGCCTGTTGGAATTTTCATCTCTTTCTCTCATTGGGCAGAATCAAGATGCAGTCAGGACAAGGACATGATAGATTCCTGACAACATTTTCCACCTTCCCCTCTGATTGCATCTTCTGCTCTTGGGCATTCCAAGATGTGAATCATTGTGAATCTCTCCCCACTTCCTTCTACCCCTCCACTGAAAATCTTCTTTATAATTTAATCAATGATCTGCTTTCTGGAGCCATTGGACACCTTTAAAAATGTCCATCTTTTGTTTCTCAAGTTTGTAGATGTGGGACTTTGCTGACCGGCCTCTGCCTACTCCTTCTCTGGCTGTTTTAATTCTGTCATCCCCTTCAAGAATGCATATCTAGTGTCAGTTCTTGGCTCAGTTTCCCGGATTCACCAAAATATTCTGATATTCTCAATGTCCACCAGCTCATAAGCAACAGAGAACCTGCCCTTAGCAATAACCCTCTTCCTTCCAGTTCATTCTGGACGAGGAGGCTCTGTAGGAGTATTGGAGAAGTGGGGGCTGAGAAGGAGTGAGGGATATGACTGGGCATTGTTGAGGCAGGATAAGAGTAAGTTTCATTTTGATTGGGGGTGGACAGGCATATACTTTAAAGAAGTCCCCCTGGAAAAGATGGCATCGGCTTAGGAGGGCGACTGCAAGCAGCTCCCAGATCACGGCAGAGAGTGGACAGGGTGC